>JANSTU010030410.1:0-12122 GCA_027564075.1 Bolitophila hybrida
ATGATTGGCGCTAGAAAGTGATGGTTTTTGGCGGCAATGCCGAATACGTCTCCTTTTCCATAGCCCATTTTGACTAGATTTTGTGCAGCACGAATCGTGCGCAGGCGAATCTCACTGTTTTTCATATGAATGCCATTGCTGTCGCTTATCTAAAGATTTTATTAAATTAATATTTTATATAATATATATTTTATATAATAACACCAAAATACAAATATAAAAATGGAATGTATGCCTTTTCGTCGAATGCCGTTTCGCCGAATGCTTGCGCAAGCTTATAGTACGACAGCTATCTAATTTTTAACCATTTCTTTTGAATATTAGGGACTTAATACTTTAATACCATCTATGTGTCAGTTTTCGAACTGTTCAGCCCACTATTATGTTAGAAATGATAAACTCAGCAAAAACTAAATATAAAAGAAATATACGATTGCATGAAGCTTAAATTTAAATTGATTATTTCTCTGACAACGTTTTCAAATAAATATTATACATTCCACTAAGTGGCTTGCCGACGCCGTAGCCGAGTGGGTTAAAGCTTTGGCTGGCGGATTTCCAGCAAACAAAAATGTTTTTCAAATGTATGATACAAATTTAAAATACTTTAAATAAGTAATTCCTCTTGCTATTAATAGCAATTCATTTCTGAAAAAGATTATTTATTTTGAATAACGGGACATTGTTGCCATCAATATATATACATTTATATTTGGCCATTTTGTTTGTAATAAATTAATAAATACAGTGTGCAGAAATCTACGATATTATATGATAAACGAGTTTCTTACCTGTCCGACTTTATTCGGATTCTTCTCAAGTACATGCAGAACCACCTGGCCAACGGACGCGTTTGGATTATACAATGATTCTTCAGATACTCCGCTCCAGATTCGCGTTTTCTCATCAAAATTAGTTTGATACATATTCACAGAATTAAATTGCCTTCGCTCTTTCTTGCTCTAACTCTCTCTCTCTCTCTCTCTCTCTCTCTCTCTTTTATTATAATTCGCACAGTAATCTTTTTGAGAACAGATCTTTGGACAATCTTATGCAAAACACTGTTCTTTATCTGGTGACAATTACAGTTTGACTAATCTCGTCCACAACATTTTGCTGTCAAGTCACATGAACACAATTAAAGCATTTAGGTTCAAATCTAATAAAAAAATTGCTCGAACATTTCTATTTATCTTTGCATTAAATAAGCCAATAAAAAAACGCCTTATCAAGAAAGCAACAAATCACGATAACAAAATGACAAACAGAAGATTATATCTAAAATGTAAAAGAGCATGTTTTCAGTTTATATAGTCTGCCCCGAAATAATTATATGATATGACCCAAATAACAATCTGCAACACATGTTTATACCAATTTGTTGCCAACATATAGATTGCTAGATAATATAATATTTATATGCAACAGCTATTTCTTTGGATTGCCATTTCAAAAGATGGAATCCAGCAGATGCATGTAGACCGATCATTTGTCTGTAGAATTCAACCAGTTCGTCCACAGTATCGGAACCGTCCAGGAAATAGTCCACAACGAATCTCCTCATCTGTGGCACACTGAAGCATTGACAGAGTTGAACGTGGCTGAGGTCATACCTCAAACAACTACTGTTATGAAATATTCATAAATGGGTCCATTCGATTCTGTTCGCCATAAGATACGCTGATAATTCCAGTCGTCAGGATGAACGGCAACTTGTCTGAACATTTTTTCAATGCCTGCAACTATTGCATATCTTAGCATACGAAAGCACATACAAATCATCTGTTGGTCCTCTTGTAAACGTGGTCCGGATAATTGGATGTCGTTAAGTGACACGCCAGAGTCTGATTTGCATGAATTATAAAAAAACTGTGCGTGCGCAAACCATTATTGTATGATATGGAGCATAATACGCACGAGAACTGTCAGCTGGAGGGGGTTGAGCGCGGACCATGTGTCCTTCATTAATATAAACAGTAAAAAAGTCATGTAAAAATTGTTTGGCTGCAGCGTTTCCTTTATTTCGTTCTTCAAGTCGCTGAAACTGTCTCAGTGCTGACCGCCGTGAGTCGCCGAGTAATGGACCACCGGATTTGAAAGGAATGCGAACTACATATCGACCATTTCCCTCCCGCGAATGCGTTGAAGCGAAAATGGTTTCTGACTTTAATATGTTGATAATATGCTGTAAATGTTTAAGAGATGGCATTGATGAAGTTATTCTCGGTACTACCACCAAACTTATTGAAACTGGGAATGTTTCATGTTGCGAGGCAACAATATCTACGTCTAAGTGTCCAGTTGATCGCAATACAGACTTCTGTCCAACTCCCATTATAACTATGTATATTTCCTGAGCGGTGTGAAAAACCAAGTCGTTGTAGGTAGTCAGTTGTGATCAGGTTGAGCTGAGATCCACTGTCGCATAGACGGCTCGTTGCGATTATCAATAACTCGTACCTGCATGGTAGCAAGCCTCGGGTACTTCTGATTTTTGAGACTTAATTGTGGTCGTGTTCATAACCGATTCTCGACTGAATGGGTTTTTGTCGAAATATGTTACATTTTCTAGCAATTGCCCCGTTGAAACGTCGAGCAACCGTTTGTCGGCTTTTGCTGGCTTTATGAACAAGTCCAATGCATCCGATGATTCGTTCGATGGAAAGCGCTTTGCCGAAGCAGCAGATGCATACTTATTGTTACGACGACGTCTCGAAGAAGATGGTCTTGCAATATTTGTATTGACCAAAACCATAAACTTTGGGCATAGCATTTGATTGTGTATGTCATCGCTGCAATCGGCGGACTTTGGATCTTTGTAATAGCCTATTGCATTTCGAAAGGATATGCATCGTCGGCAAATACATAGATGATACGGTTTTCTATAAACACATTTCATGAGACAATGCTCCGGAGGTGGGTGCAATTTTTCTAAGGAGTATTTCTTATATAACAGGATCCATCTGATCAATGCAAATTGCCAATTGAGTCAAAGCATGCATGGGTTATCGATGCTATACTATAAGTACTCGATAACTTGCGGCTGATGATCGAGAAATTGTTGATAAATCAGAGATAATTAAAATTCAACACTCGAGCCAATACGGCCGCCCTAAATGCGGTATATTCGCCTGAGAAAGTCTCGACTGTGATTTCGTTTGGTTTGGTTTGGCTTCAATGATCTGACGGACTTCTTCGTATACCCGAGCCACTTGTTCGACATCCTCTTCTAGATTGGCGTCTAATACAAGCTCATCACCATCCCGCAGGTTGCCGCCCTCTGCTGGAAAAGCTTGGTGATGTCTTGTATATAGTCTGGATGTATGGCAGGTTGCCGCCCTGAAAACAATCAGTATTGATCAAGTTCTCATGAAATTTCAAAATGACTTTCTTGGAACTGGCCATAGCGGCCTGCTTCGATGCCATTGTTTCCATCGACATGTTAATTCATTCGTGAAATAATCTGAAAATAATTCAAACAATAACAGAATGAAATTAAACTGAAAACAATTAAAAACAACGTTATACAACTTATGAAGTGAGAGATAAAAAAACATATATAAATTCCTCTTATTGGATTATTTAATGTAGAAAATCTCATCTCATTAGATGTTCTCAATAATATTTCAATTAGATTACGATCATTTGATTATTTTCTAATAAGATCTCTCTCATTAGAAGAAATCTTATCTAGTAATCTATATCATTGGATTATTTTCTAATTATATTCAATGTATTGGAATAATTTCCGATTAGATTCCTCTCATTGGAACAATTTCGAATTATATTCCACTCATTGGAATAATTTCTAATTGTATTCCACTCACTGGATTCCTCTCATTGGAACAATTTCGATTTATATTCCTCTCATTGGAATAATTTCTAATTATATTCCTTTCACTGTATTCCTCTTATTGGATTCCACTCATTGGATTTATAAAATTATAATCAATTGAATACCACTCATTGGATTAATTTAAAATTTTATTCCTCTCATTGGAATAATTTCTAATAATATTCTTCTTATGGGAATAATTCCTTATTTTATTCCTCTGGATTAGATTAGAATCAATTAAATACAACTCATTGGATTAATTTCGAATATTATTCCTCTCATTGGTATAATTTCTAATTGGATTCCTCTCATTGGATTAATTAGATTAGAATCAATTAAATACCACTCATTGGATTGATTTTTAATCAAATTCTCAATGGAATAATTTCGAATTATATTCCTATCATTGGATCATTTCTAATTGTTTTCATCTCATTGGATTCCTCTTATTTGAATAATTCTTATTAGATTCCTTTGTTTGTTGTTTGTTTGTTGGTTTTGTTGTTTTGAACAAAACAATTAACCATTTTAAAAGAAATGTTAAAATAATAATTAAATTATTGCACAGAATATGTGATTTTTTTTCAATATTAAAACGATTTAAAATCCAATTTCAATTGTCTTTGCAACTCAAAACTCAATGCGCAACACCTACTTTCAAACAATGTGACAAAACACAAAGCACCCTCGTTTGTATGGAAGAACTGTCATTATCGCCCATCTGATGGGTTGATATGAAAGATGAAAAAAAAGTACCTTTAAACTAGCAAATCTGGGTTGTACACATTTGCAATCCCGATTGCAGCAAACTGAAATTGCTAGTGTAAACGCTTTTGCAACGTGTCTAAACAGTCATGCAAACTGTATTTCAGGACGTTGCTGAAATTTAACACTTTATTCAATGTTGTGTGTGTAAACAGCGCGTTTAGACACAACAAACTGCTGCAATGCAACCTGTGTATTTGTTGTTGTAACTGGGTTGTCGGTCGGAAATTTCGGCATTCGATGCGTATGTGTTGCGTTGCAGTGAAGAAGGAGACCTGTGGAAAGCGTTGTCTCATTTGCCTCTGTTTTTTTTTTGTTTCTCGTTGCAAATGGTTAACAATAGAAGAGCCGCCGCCATTCTTCTACGATAATAATGCTCCATTTGTATGTTATAATTTTGCACTTCCATTTTTAACAACCAACCACACAAATGCCAAATCACGAATGTCAAAAATTATCGCGAGAGAATCATCGAGAATACAGAACATGCTTTGACATGCTCTGGCACACACACACATTCCCCCATTCCGGTTTGCAACAACGCCGCCGCATCCAGATTGCAGCTGAGTGTCTAAACGCCTATAATGAGCGAACGCAATCTGTCATCTGCAATTCTAACGCAACCGGGTTGCAGCAACCAAGAACGTGCAATGCAACCTCGAAATTGTGTCTAGTCTAAACGCGACTGCAACCAGGGTAGGGATTCTGTGCATGGGACAACTCAAATCAGGCGTGTATATCGTGCGTTAAAAATTGCATATCGACACGATCAGTTTTTTTGTCGAATGGCTGAAAAATATGTGTCAATGTCAAAAACATATACAATAATAAGAATATATAATATAATACAAACTAAATAATAGTTATTAGTATATTTGTTTTCATTATACTTAATATAATTTAAATTCACTACGCTGAATAGATATACACTAACATAACAAAACAAATCATTTTAAATATAATAATAATAATAATAATTATTATTATTATTATACTTACATTCGTTACTATTATTATTTATTTATATTTATGACAAATATAAATATAACTAAACAAGTAAACAATAATAATACCGCAACAATTGTTCAAGCAGTACCTCCCGATGTTGTAACAGAAAACAGTTGCTTCATAACGCACGTACAAAACATTTGGAGTGCGTTCGAAAGTAGTTGCTTGATTTCAGTAGATAGCGTGTGAAAAATTTGCACAGAATCGCTACCCTGAATTCGAACGGAATTGAAAGAAATACAGAATCTTATGAAACTAAATGATTTTGACATTGACAGTTAAAAAGTTTATATATATCAGTCTTGATTATATATGTTTACTGAGTTTGTTTTGTTGACTTGTGGCTTGTGATTTGGTTTGGTATATCCTTCCTCAATACCTCAATAATCAAACAAGTATCAAATATTTTTGAACATTACACTATAAATATTTAATATTGTTTTTGGAATCGAAATATAAAACAATGGACGACATTATATACATTTCTTTACTCGTTTTTAGTATTTTTTTTGGAAAATATTATAGACGTATTAGTGATATAGAGCTCCGAAAATGGATCGGAACACTTATAGGACTTTTTATTGTTTTTAGTGTGTCAGGAAT
This sequence comes from Bolitophila hybrida, assembly GCA_027564075.1. Lineage (NCBI taxonomy): Eukaryota > Metazoa > Arthropoda > Insecta > Diptera > Mycetophilidae > Bolitophila > Bolitophila hybrida. Next base: position 6,212 of record JANSTU010030410.1, read on the forward strand.
TCATGCATTACATCCTATCATATCTACTCTAGGTTGTTCAACAATTATAAAATACGGAAAACGAAGGTATTATAAATATATTTGTTTTAATTATAATTTAGCCAATATAATTATTATAATTTTTATTACGACAATATTACACCATTATACGGAATCTGGAAAAACTATTGAGAAAAGGATGAATGAAAACGAATGAAATAGTGAAGTGCATACTATTAAATCTAATGAAACATGCACTGATTGCGTAGAATTATAGTTCATTCAAATATTTCGATGCACATTATCTATGTATTCAACACGGTCAAAAGAGTGATAACCTTCTTATTCTCAAAGCACATATTATGGAAATACTATTTCTTTTGCGAGCGAATCAATCTAGGTTTATATAGTATGATATGGCCATAACTCATTGATTTATAGTCCTGTGTGCAGTATTTTGACGATTAATGATATTAAAAACTTAAAAAACTAATTTTCATTGAATAAAGTAAAAAATTAGCTGGACGAAGATATATATATATATATATATATATGAAGAGGAACGAAGAACGTGTGAAATCGACAAATATGGGTTCGCGATATTTTTCTTGGGCGATAAAGCCATGGTATGTATGCTGCAGACCCCAAAATGTTCCACAAATAATCTTAAGGGAGAAAGGCTGGCAAACACTATAGTTACGGTTACGATTATGGTGTCTTTAAATTTTTCACGTGTTTTTCCTGCGACAAACCTTTTTTCTCTTTAATCAACGCAAATAAATGTCGTGTGTTAATTTGTATATAGAATTTGACGATCAACACGATCATTCTTCGATGTTTTTGGTTTTGAAAAAAATACCGTCACTAAAATGAAACATGTGCTTGGGGGCTCAATATTTATTTTTGGTGTACACAATATTTGATTTAATTACAATTTAAATTTTGTCTTTTTCCTTCTAGATTGAAATAGACAATTTTATAATTTTACTTCAATATAAATTGCTTATTTTTTGTTTTTATTCTCACACACAAAGACAAGCCAGCTAACAATTATCAAAATAATGAACACGTTCGCAAAATTTAGCGTTTGCACCGGCTTAACATTAGGTTAACATTAAACTCGAACAACATATATCTTTTAACATTTTAATGCCAAATGTTGATGCGGTTGCGACAAAATGGCATAAAAAATGTAAACATTTAACATTTTTGTGCCGGCCTAAACCTAGCATTAGTTCCTCTTTCTAGTAATAGCCTATTTCTGAAAAAGGTTATATATTTGGAAAAACGGGACATTTATGCATCAAATATTAAGTGTTTCTTATAAATTATTATGCGCTCATACACAGTTGAGCGTAATAGTTGCAATTTCATGGAACAACAAAATATGCTCATGTTAAACTTTTTTCTTGAACCCATTAGACTTTTTCTCAATTGACATTCTTAATTACCAAATAAATTAATTAAAGAACTAGCAACAAAAAAATGTTTACAAAAAATATAACACAGATTTTTTTGTTATTTACAGCAAGAGCCACATTTCATGCTTCGCATTTATGTTTGCCTATCTATTTTTCTTTCGAACCGTCGATAATTTTGGAATACCACTGCCACCCGGTCATACTAACCTCATTCAAATGATTCTTACTCTGAAGGTTTGATCTCGTCAACATTATTTATTTATATATTACTTATATTGTACCTAATATATTATTAATACTAATTTAGCTTATTGGACTAGCACTAGAAATTAATGCTGAACATACTCCAAACAACATAGAATCCTACGATTCTAAATCAGATGCAAGATCAAATGTTTCTAATGAAAATAATGTTTTCAATAAATTAACATATTTAGAAATTTTTCACTACTGTTTTGGCTATGTAGGTGTTTTAACAGGTCATTATTTTAAAAGTATAATAATAATATTGTAAATAAAATATATTTTTGGTCACTTAGGTCCATATTACCAATATAGAACTTTTAGCGATTATTTTGAGATGCCATTCAAAGAATATGCAAAATGCTGGGAAGCTACCAAACAAAAACTTAAGTGGGTACCATTAGACGCAGCAATTTACATAATAATAAGCTACATATGGCCATTAAGCGTAAGAATTTTTAATCTATTTATTTGTCCGTTTAAGCAAACATCGTTTTTATTCTAGTATGCTTCAAGTATGGAGTTCTACAATGATAGATCAGTGTTGTACCGTCTCATGTACGTGTGGCCATCATTTCTTATATTCAGAATGCGTATTTATATTGGAATAACATTAAGCGAATGTGTATGTACCATGGCTGGACTAGGTGCATATCCCACAGAGGTCAATTCAACCGCTGGATGTGGACCAACAAAAGAATATAAATCTCTTACCAAGTATAAATTTGAATTCTCTGCAACCCATTACGTGTAGTTTTTACAATATGTAATATTTAGATCTGCCGAAAGATTAGAATATGATTTTGAAACAATTCACAATATTGATACATACACAACTGAAACTTGCTGGACATTCCGTGAAGCAATGAAGAGCTGGAATATGTGTGTACAGTATTGGCTGGTAGTAAACGTGTACAAGCGATTTCCAAGTAAAACCTTTAGGTAAAACAATCCATTTAGTTTATATATTGTTTAATTTTGAAAATATTTTAGAGTCTTGGCAACCTTACTGGTTTCAGCAGTATGGCATGGTGTTTATTCTGGGTATTACCTGTGTATTGTTGGTGCACCTTTTTATTTGCCAATAGAAGATGTTTACCATAAACTATTTAGACGAAATGCTATAGGTCTAAGGAGAATTATAATAGACGTACTCTTCTGGATATCCAAATTTTTTGCATTTTCTTACTTAGGAATTGCTTTTCTTTTATTATCATTGGATAATATTTGGTTTTATTACAGGTATGTACAATCTGTATTTATTTATTTGTTCTTGTTAATATAAAAAAAACTTCAATTCAGCTCAATATACCACATTGGATACATATATTTTGCTGTTATGTACGTAGTAGGCTACAGTTTGAGACTTCAACAACCCAAAGATTCAGTTATCTCTAAAGATGATATTAACGAAAAGATTAAATAAATATAGTATTTAACTATAATATTTAATTACTATTAGGAGTGTACATAGCATGGATTGGGATAACTTGTGAATGTGAGATAAGTTGTGAATTACTCAAGTATTCACTAACACACATATACACCATAAACATATTGTAGATACACACATACATATTGAATTGTAATATAAAATAACGGAATATAATAAATAATATACAGTGAGTAACAAAAGTCATCAAGCAAAAATAATAATAACAATATTTCAAAAACCATAACAGATATTTGAAATAAAATAAAATATTATGATGTGTCTTTCTTTCACACACTATAAAATCTATTTTAATTTTTTTAATGAACAATTTTATTATTTATTTTAATAACATTTATAAATTATTGCACAATATTCACATTACTTGTGACAAATAAGTGACTACTACATTTAGTCAGTCGCTTGAACGGCAAAGTTAAATATTTGATATTTTTTCGTTGGTAACTTTTCTCATAATCCATCGTTCATCATGTGGATTTAATAATTTTGGTCGTCCAGTTTGGTCCTTGGATTCAATTTGATCTTCATTAAATCTTTTCACAATGTTGCCAACGGTACTCTTTGCAATATTAAGCACACCTGCGATCTCTCTGATCGTCTTCCCTTTAGCGTTGTGGTAAATAACCAACTGACGCTGTTCAAATGTAGTTTCTTTTCGATTGGCAGACATTTTTTGAGTTACGGGCACTATTTTGATGTGGTTTCGATGGTAGTGTGACTAAGAATGCGTATTTTAACATATTTCGTAAAACAAAACACATTGTTGCATAGAGATGAACTGATATTGTACATCATGGCCTACTGTCCCAAGACTTTTGTAATGTGAATATTGTCCAATAATTTATAAATGTTATTAAAATAAATAATAAAATTGTTCATTTAAAAAATTAAAATAGATTTTATAGTGTGTGAAAGAAAGACACATCATAATATTTTATTTTTTTTTCAAATATGTGTTATGGTTTTTGAGATATTATTATTCTAATGAAATATATTTGCTTGTCCCATGACTTTTGTTACTCATTGTATATACAATTGCAGTTTTTCGCTGAAGTATAACATGACTTGGTGCTGAAAATGGTATGACTGACTAATTTAATGGTCTTATTTGTAAATCACATTATAAATTTTTCTTTTGGTTCTAAAAACTTTTACGTTCTTTCAAAATCCTTTAATATATAGATTATCTAAGTCAAACTACGTCCGAATGTGTGCTAGAACTATTTATTTGAATCAAGAAATCAATCAAATTTGTAATACATGCTCTCTTGGCGATACATGAACAATAAAATTACTGGTAGTATATTACAGAATGTTGGAATACGTCGCCAGATATTTTTCGAAGAAGCAAATGTAACACCAAAATAACATTTTTTCACGCCACCCAGTGATCGACCCTTTCGAATAAAAGTAATTGCGACAGAGAATAATTTACATTGAAAATAATGAAATGTTGCACGGTGTCAAAAATATGCTTCATTGCGAGAACGTATTGGCGTATCTATGGAATATCTTTGTCTGTAAGACTCAAAAGCTCAAAACCATAAAATCGACTTACGACTGTCGAGCAAGATGGCAGTCTCGATGAGACCGACTAATTTTGGTGACTCCAAGAGCACTCGATTCGAATGTCATCACATCACACATCAAACGTCAAACTGTGAAAGACATTCTCTTACGTATACGTAAGGTCTGCTATGATTCGAGTTCATTTTAAGAGACGTCGTCTCTTACGCGGTTTGAATTTGAATTGTATTGTGGTTAACCCCATTATGGCGGTATGATTTTTTGTCAAGTGAATTTCTTGAGGACTGAATTCTTCGTCACCAATTATTTGGTGAGAAGAACTCACTGCCAAGGTGTGATTTTTTGTCACCAAATCACATTAACCAATGAAAAGCGTTTAAAACTAAACACAATGCCAACATTTAATTCGATTGTTGTTGTAAAAGGATTTAGTGACAACAATTCACACCTCTGCAGTGCATTCTTGTCACGAAATAATTTGGTAATTCACTTTTTTGGTGACGAAAATTCATATTTTTGACCTTGAAATATTTTCCATACAAATCGGTGGTGACAAAAATTCACTCCTCTACTTGTGAGAAATTCACTTGACAAAAAATCAATTATGGAGATTTATTGAATTCAAATTATTTCATGACAAGAATGCACTGCAGAGGTGAATCTTTGTCACTAAATGCATTTACAACAACAATAACATGAAATCTCGAATTGTGTTTAGTTTTAAACGCTTTTTATTAGTTATTGTGATTAGTCTGAAGAAACTTTTTTTTTATTATTTTTCTTTTTCTTTTTTTTTTTATTCTATTATTAGATGTTAGTACATAATTGCCTTAAATTATTTATAATTATTTATGTGGTCCTTTGAATGGGCGCTCCGATTTTTTTCTATTATTTACTTTTTTAAATAAAAATAAACTAAGCATCCTTTATGTATTTCAATTGGATTTTTTTAAAATATGTATGTATATAAATGGTTGGTTATTGTATTGTATTGTTTATTGGTAATTGGAAATTACATATTGAATTTAAACATAAACTAAAACTAACTTACAAAACCTTACTCATTATATAATAAAAATAAAAATGAACAGCTAATAGTTACGAGTGTAATGGTAATCTCATTGGATCCTGTAATCCATTGTGGGACATAGGGCCAGTGTGTGAATATAAAATAGCAAGATAGATCTCAGTGCATAGATATATCTCAATCTCATTTGCCCTGCAAAGTTGTTAGAGTCGCGTCAGAGCAAATTAAGACTCCTAACCATCGGGGATGTGTTGTGAGTGT
>JANSTU010030421.1:0-12121 GCA_027564075.1 Bolitophila hybrida
ACTCAGCACATTTCCTCAAAAACAATGGTGGAATATTGTCAGGTCCTTTGCCCTTATTCACATTAATGCTCAAAAGGTATTTTAAGACTTCAATTCAGTTTCGTCATCAGAAATGTAAACACTTTCAAAAAAGATATCAAACATGTCCTCGATTTTAGATATTATTCAGCCGCACAAACCGTATATATTATATACAGTGTTGTGTAGCCCATAGTAAAACTGTCCGAATATTTTCAATTTCAATTATCATGTTTAAAAATTAAAATTTTTAAATTAGTCAACAATCCATATAGTTTTGAAAACTGGTTGTTTTTCGTGATTCTTTAAACTTGAAATAACCAAATCCCATTATAATGTTTTTGTTGACAACCAATATTATACTTCGTTTTGCGAGAAAACTTCTCAGAAATTCTGATATATATTTTAAAGTCGTTCACGGGAAAACCCCTACTATTAAAGAAAAAACACACACAAATTAAGGATAGAGTACAATTATGTTGGACTATCTCTCAAATAATGAGTGTTTCTCCAATTCGCGTTTACACGGGCCTCCATTGGCAAGACATGAATAAAACACTGAAGGAAACACGTCTCGCGATGATGTGAAAGTTCATACAAGTTTTTAGGCAGGCATAAATGGCACATTTGGTTTTACTACAGGCCCTGGAAATGCGCGATATTTGTTCAGCAGTATTCGCTTCCGGCAACTTCTTCAGTGGTCCACCATACATGGTGTCGTTAATCGTGAGTTTTGTATACATTTCGTGTTCAGTTGTGCCAGTTAGGCCAAAGTACAGTTGGTCAGTGTGTGCGCGTGCTCGGCAGAGACTTCGCCTCTGAGACTACGGAGAGACCCCTGCGTGACGTCACACGGCTGGTTACGGCGACATTCCTGCCAAACGTGGCAGGGGTAGTAAACGCGTTGCTATGATGGTCAGGTCTTTTAGTGCGGGTTATCGTAAACATTGTCGGCGAAGTCGATATAATACACATATGGGAGATGAGTGCATATCTGGAAGATGTGAATAAACCCTTCCAAATGTGTGTTTTATTGAGAACGCCAAACAATAATAACAGGGATCAGGAATTTCGAATCGAATATATGGTTTCATATGTGACCCTAGCTTATGTCAATTATTCTTTCTTCCCTGAATGTATCCCTTTTGCCATCCAAAACTAAAGCCGTTGGGGTTTTTTAACATTTCCCGTACTCATTACAATTACGTGTATTTCGATCTTCTGTGCTCATACATTGTTGTATTCTCATAAATATGGACTTTACAAAACGATTTCAATGAATACATTTTAACTTTAAAGACGAACTGTTTTACTTATTAGGTGCTTTAAAGTTATATTTACTTTGAACAAAGTTCAAATTAATGTGTGACCAAGTCAAATAATATTTTACTCTAAAGAACATAAGATTTTTTTTTTTGATTTAACAAAATGAATATTTTTTTGAACAATGTATAATAATATAAATTGTTAGAGTGTTCTTTAATCCCATTTTTTTATTTACAAACATACAGAGTAAACAACAAATAAAAATACGAATTCAAAAACCATTTGTGGAAATTCACTTGTAGTGTTCGATGCATCCATTATATATTATACAGTACAGAATTCCAAATAAAATATGTATGAATTAATTTTCCGAAAATGTTTATTCAACATTTGCTTTGAGCAATTATAAATGTTTTTCAATATTTTCTATAAACGAATATCTATAATTGTATATAATATATATACAATATACATTTTCAGCACACACACACACGCAAACACGTCGAGCGCATTTTTCGAAGCAATGGAATATTTATTCATAATTGAAACTCGGGTCTGATTTTATTCTGTTTGCATTTTGCATAACGTGAATTAAATCATTCCGATCTATTGAATTCAGCAACTGAACGCTCATTCCACCATATATAATATGTCAAATGGAGTCGATTTAAATGCGCGTGGAATAATTTATTGGATTGAGTTTTCTGCTTGCGCATTGAATATAAGTAAAGCTGTGTTACATATTTTGATGCGGCTTTTCAGTTTGGACAATATAGGCAATCAACGCACTAGTGACTAGTTGGAAATTCTTTCAAAATCATTAAGGGATCTGTTTATTTTAAAATAGACCAATCGCGATGCATTTCAGCCTTATTTTATTTTAAGTATGAACTTAATAACCATAGTCGAGTGGGTTAACGCGTTGGCCTGGCTTATGGGAGGTCGCCGACTTTTTTATAATTTTTATAATTTAACATAACGTACGTGATAAAAGGCCTGACAATGGGCAATACGAACTACGATGTTTCTATTGTACTTATTTAATCCCTACAATCCGATCGACTCATTGAAGGAGAAAAAAGAGAATATTAAACGATATCATCTTAGGTCTCAAGTAGTTCACGGGATTAAATGTTTTTTGTCTGACATTTCGGTGTATCAGTAAACTCAATATCTTTGCTGACATTCACGAGTTTGCTTCCATGTCGAATCACCGATTTTCCTTTTGCGTTTCTAAAAAAACAACGAATAGAATTTCCTTCGATTTTGCGTCCCATTTCTTACGCATTTCCTTTGGTACCTGGAACATGACACAAGTCTCAAAAATGTTTATTGTAGCGTAGTCAACAGTACCGTTCATCCAAAATTTCTCTGGAACTTGTTTGTCAAAAGTGCGATTCAGTAGACGATTGGTTACATTAACAGCCATATAGATGGCTTCAGCCCACCGCTTTGCATTCGGCCTCGAACTCTCCGAGATATTCACTACCATTGTCTGAACGTAATCTCTCAGCTTCAAACTCGTTTGCGTTTCGACAAATCGCTTGAATTTGATCAAGATTTTTTGCATCTTGTTCTTTAGCTTGGGAAAATATACAAATACTTTGCGAGAGTAGTCGTCGATGAAGGTGACCATTGGTCAGCAAACGTTCCTGTAAACCCGCTCGATAATTCTATTTGTTTTTATCTCGACGTCGGTTTTGTGACTCTGCTTGCACTGCAAGCACGAAAAAAAACGAAATGGACCAGTCGATGATGCCACATCATCAGTTGGCTGTCGTCGTCGTTAATTTCCCTAAGCGTGATTCAAACGGTGTTGTCCATAGGGTACTATTTCACGACCCTCTATCCGCCATTCCCAAGGGTGGGTTTGCGGGCTTTCAAAAGTTGTTGGCCTGATTCGTACTCAGCAGCTCATTTTTGACATAACCATAACCACTGCATTATCGACAGGCATAGCGCCATCTACTGTACCATATAGCATTACTTTATTTTACTTAATTAAGCTCAAATTTGAATATTTTTTTATTTTCAACGAGGTGTTCAAATTGGTAACTTTAACAGTTCAAATTTAAATTGTTTAACGGTTAGCATTGGTGTGAAAACTATCATATTTTATTTATAATATAGTATTTTTATAATTTAGTTAAAATGTAAAATGAAATTGCGATATAGTTCTGGTTCTTGGGATCGCAATTCATGAAGCAATTTTGCATAACAGCCATCTGTTTCGCGAGCACCCAACCATTCTTTTCTCTGGGCTCCACCAGACACGCGACTAATATAGCAATTTCATTTTTTTTCTTTTATTATTTTATATATTTTTTAAATTACATGAAGTATGCCGAATACGACAAAACCGAGTAATCAGCAAATTTTTGATCCGCTATTATATGTATATATTTGTCACCCAATTTTGCCAAATGATTTGTGACACATTTGACAGAATTACCAAACCGTATACTGTCAAGTTTACTGGTGTCGTCATTGTGCCAAACGTTTATCGACAATCCGACAATCCGTCTTATAAATATGTATTCTAAAATCCCTTAACTCCACTACAAACCATAAACCAAATACATCAAACCAGCAAAAAATCTGAGAGTTGTACACGCACATATACATGTAAACGTTAAATGACGTCTGTCATAAGATTTTTCAATGTTGATAATCAAAAACTATAGATATTATAGATAATACAATACATTTATCAGATAATATGTATACAATGCCTTTTCGTTATCTAGCAGCTAGTCCCATATTACATGTTTTGAATCATTTCCTTATATTAGAGGAGCTCTAATATAAGTGAGGCGACCAAAAAAAACTATAAATAAAGACAAACTTTAATTTATGCGGTATGTGAGTTAATGTAATGTGAGCCAGCATACCTTTTTTTCTAAACATACAATTTTTGGTTATTTCAGAAATATTTTATATACCTCTCCCACAAACAATAACAATATCAATATTTATGTAACATTTCTGTTATTGTTTTCTCTGACGTTTGACTTTTAATTTATTATTTATTATAGATTTTCGAACGTAACCTAAAATGTAGATATATTTGGAGAATTTTCTTACATGGTTTTTACCAACAGCTAATGCGGCGCTAGTTTTATGTCTATGTGTTTTCGTGTTTTTTTTTGCGAGAGGGAGTAAAATAATACAATTTTAACATGTTTTCGAGTGAAATGAAACAAATGGTTCGTGGTTTTTGGTATATGGTTTGTAGTGGAGTTACGGCATAAATCTCAACTATTCTAATCGATTAAAGGCGGCCACTTTTTAAAATATTCCGCTGGCTGGCTGTTGGCCGGTCAGGACTAGCTCTGTTTTACATACTAAGTGTGTTCGAGCCCCAATATTTAAAATTTTAGAGATTTTTTTTTATTTTAATTATATTTCTTTCTTTTTTCTTTATTATAATATTAATAATATGGTATATTGCCTGTGATAAAAAAATCTCTATGGCTATACCCTAAAACGCATGTGTCAGAAATGACAGCCGTTTAAAATTTTCGCATAAATGGTGTTACTGTATTACATGATAAAGGTCTAAAGTAACTGTCGTATTTTTTTTAATGTTGTCTTGTTGGAAAGTTCTTTAAATTTAATTAAATTATTAACATAGAAAGAAGTTTTTTTTATTATTAAATCATTGTATAATCTGCGTTTGAAGTATCTGTTGAAAGGTCCAGAGTTTGATTGCCAATTATAACAAGATAATATTCATTAATTTGTCTATGTAAACTATTTATTTATAATTTGATGTCACATAACAGTGAACTATAATTATAAAAATATATTAAAACAGAAAGTATAAAGTTAACTAGTAACATAATACGCAGCATACTTTCCAATGTAATGCGACGTATATATACAAAGTAAAATATTATTTTAATTGCAAAATATTATTATTTAATTCAACAGTATCATCGTGCAAAATCAGCTTCTTCGAATTGCTGTATGAAAGAAAAAACAGGAAAATCACAAGCGAAAGCATTTTTTAAAAAGCGAGTTACCGGTGGATTCTACTATTTCAAAACGAGCAGACCTGGAAAAATTTCTGCAGAATTCCAATTCTTTTTTGAATGTACGATGGCTAACAGAGCTCATATTTGGAATCGCATTGGTTCTTTTAGCCGAAATTACTGGCCTTAACGCTTGCCTCAACGTCAACGATCTCAAAATCAATATTCAGAATGAAATCGTTGGCTGATGGCATTCGTACAAATCGATCGACAGCGTCACCGATCCCGAGGAAGACAATTATCTAGTTGAATTCCTAAATTCACGGGATTTTTCCGGAATACCGTCTTAACTAGATTCGACTTAAAAAAAATTACAGAAAAGTTGTTTTCCCTCTTTTTTAATAATTTTGATATGAAATCGAATTAAAGTTTAATTTCTATATACATATCTCTAAATCTCTGTTTGCGCAAACTCTTTATTATTATAGAAAATGTCCATTAAAAAAAAACCTTTTCGTCCTATCTCTCTTAAGGGTAATCGGAATTGAATTATCTTTTTTAAGTGATATCCCACATGACAACCTCTAGTCCTGTTGCACCACGCATTCATTGCATTTTTCAAAAATGTTGGTAAAACTTTAAGCCTCTAAGCAGATTTTTTCACCTCAATAAAAATATATTTATTGATATTTAGTGCGGGTGTCTCAACTCGTTTTGCATTGAGGGTTTCAGCCATGACAACCACATTGTGTTGATTACCACTGTAATAATTGTGAGTAGTGTCGATGGAATGATGATTACATGGGGTATACCAAGGACCCATGAGGTAACTGTGCAAATCACATATTTTGGCTGGATTTTGTCAGGTCTGATAACTATTCCCGAACCATTGACCATAAATCGCCAACTGCACGGTGCTCCTACCCTGGAACATATACAACAGTTCTGGTAAATAGAGAATGTTTATACCGGTTGAAGACAATAAATGCGAAATATTCTACGAAAATACATACAAGATATGATGTCGGCTTATTTCGTCAATAAGGAATGTAGCATTTGTTCTATCTAAAACAGCGCAATTGACAGCAGCAGATGGAAAATTGCTTCTGCACGAACCAAATTTGTTGCAGCACAAAGATCTACATAACATGGAAGATGTTTCTAATCATACGAATATGATTAGTAAGCAACAGGGAAATGATAGGTTTTTTTTAAATTATAGCAATAATTTGATACAATAAACATACGCCCTCCCAAATAATTACAATATTGATTTTAAAGGCGAATACATTTTTATGAAGGTAAAATAAAAGCAAGTAACGGGAAAGCAAAGCGCAATTTCGGACCGTAATTCTAGAGTTTTGCAAAACACAGTTAATACGTTACAAGAGATTGATGCTGAAAACACGTGTTTAATTGTATTATACAAAATTTCGTACCTAAGAAAAAACGAAAACTTCAAAAAATATGTATGTATGTATAAATGTAAATATAAAAGACGTTGCAATGAGAATAAAGTTTTGTGTCTAAATTCCAGACTTGTTTGTTAACTACATTAAACGACGTGGAGGAGAACAGTGACACGAATTTAAGAATTTTATTTTCAAGGTCTCCCCATGATCCATAAGAAGGATGGTATTGTTGTTGAGGTGTTCATAGTTCGATCGTAATCGCGCACAATTATATATCTATTAAAATCCCAAAATAACATGAAAACTTTATATAAAGCTAGAGAATAGGTTTTTCTAAGGCGGCCCAGAACAAATATTGTTGTGTGCCAAGAATTTATTTATCCTCTGTGCAACACATGCAGTAAACAAAAGGATTCGCTTTAAATTAAATTCATGAAATCGAAAAGTATTTTGTATTCAGTTTTGTTCCGTATTATTTCATAATAGTCGTTTTCACATGTGAGTTGTGAGTTGTGATACTACATTATAGAACCACACAACATTCAGTGTTCAAAACATGCATGTATAAGTGTAATATATACATTACCAACCTCCGCGTACGCTATAATTGGCAAATGTTTGCAATTCATTGGGGCGCAGCTTGTAATTAGTTTACCATTCGATTAATTTAATTGGTTTTAATATCAGCATAACATGCGGCAATGTATTTTGAATAATAACCATCTATATTATACATACAATATGCATGTATACTCTAAACTGCACTATGTACTTTGCTTATTGATCAAAAGGAGGTTCTCGCTGAATTTGTCAGATAAGCTTATATGAGCTCCATTTAACTTTAAGCTAAGTAAAGGCTCATTGGTCAAGAGTATTGTAAAATCTATATTTTCTAGTTTTATTTAGGCTTCGCTTTATATACGCAAGCTATAACTTCCTGCTGCATATTTTTACCGCATTCAGCATAATACGTGGTGTCAGTTAAAAATAAAAAAAAAATACAAAAACAGCAAATGTACTTAGTATAAATCAATCTAAAAGAAGCGTTGAAGCGTTTTACTTAAACATCTTCTAGCCTCTGCGCCTCTTTTGTGATAGAATATATTAATTAATTAATTAATTAATTAATTAATTTCAAATTTAGTCATTAACAAATGTTTAGTTAAAATATCAACAATTTGTTCATCTGTTGGCAAGTATATAATTAAAAAACACACATTTAATTCAAACGTAAGTTATTATAGAAAATTGCAATGTTGCAACACACATTTAAAAACAAAGTAACCAAATTTGTTTGTTTTGAACTCAACGATTTGCATGCGCAGGAGAATCCATTGATAATTCAATGTTTATTATGTAAAGAATTAAATATAGAAATAATCGAATGTCAAAAATATTTATAACTACTCGATATATCCATATTTGCAAATGTTTTAAATTTGTGTTATAAGATGCAAATTTAACGAAGGTACGTTTATGAACTTGTGTAAAATTTGAACGAAAGTTGTTAGCAAATGTGTGTTATAAGATAGGGCTCCGGATTCGTAAAGCTCTCGTATGAAATGCGGTACGGAAAACATTTTATGGGGGTTTTGTTTTTTAGGTTTCGTGTGTTGTAAATTTCATATGGGTTTCGGATGATATGATACATGGTTTTGGTGTTATTTGCACTGCGTCAGTTGAAGTATGTGCGACATATGAACAAAACAGAACTGTAATTTAAGAATGGACTTATTGATTCAGAAACTGGATGTTTGACGATTTTGGACTCGGATGACAAACTCCTGACGATCTGTGCACTGGATGATACCGTCCAAAAAAAATACGGATTTTTTTTCTAAATGAGATTCTGTACTAGCAAGCACGCTGTGTGTATAGTTGTGAAAATTCGGTATACTAAGTATTCAAACCAGTTTATTTTCTCATATAATACTTTTTTGTTGCTCCCGTTCAAAACGTGTAGGACCCTCAATTTTACAAAATATCTGCTTACATAATATTAGACATGAAGAGAATACCGGCCAGATCGTTATTGTAAAAAATATGAAAAAGTGGTCCTAAATGCCTCAAATACCAGAACAAGTATTAAACAATTCAGAGCGCCAACCACGAATCTGAACGTATTGTTTCCGATATAAAAATAGGTGTAATGTGTAATATATAATACCTTCCATCGGCTAGGAAAATTCCCTGCTGCAAGTGAGTAATTTAAAATTCAGTGGTAGAACCGCGAGTGACAAAGCTCATTTTAACAGCACTAAATATTTTTTTTTAAAGTGAATCAGAATATTATTATTATTAAATATAAATAACAATACTAAAACTGAACTGAACTGAATAGAAAAACTTTTATTTATAAATAATAAATATTGATCAAGTAATATAATAAAGTATTTTGAAAAAAAGGAACTTAAAAGTATAAAAGTTTAACAATACAAAGTAGATACAGCAAATGCGCCCAAAAGAAAAAAACTGGGTTAATGTGCAAAACATGTTATAAAAAGCTACAATAGTTAGAATGGATCATAAGAGATATGTGCACCAGAAAATAGTAAAACAGTATGAAAGTATGGGTTCATTATAATAGTTATAACAGCAGTAATTATAATTATAATAAACAAATATACAATTCAATACATAACATGTACATCAGAATGAGTCACACAAAATTGGCAGCAAGTAAGTGCACATTAATAGCAATCAAGCAATGCTCAGCTCAGCTCAGCAAATTAAGACTCCTAACCATCGGGAATATGTTGTGCGTGTTAGAGCACAGTAGCTCCAATAGGAGTAGCACTGCACAAACAGCACATAAGCATGACCTGACAAGTCGTGTGAACCCGTAATGGTCAATAAATCCGGTGTGCGGCACCGCACACTGGCCCTAGGTCACACAATGGATTACAGGATCCAATGAGATGATGAGACTGCTCAGCTATCAATAGCGGAAATATAGAATATAAAAGTTTTGGATCCATTTCATTTCATTAGATTTATAAAAGAATAGTCATAATCAACCCACATTATTAGGCAGCAAGTGTAACACACCCATGATCCAGCAATAATAAAAAAGGTTACTATTCTCTCTATTTTATAAAAATAAAATCCAATAATTAAATAAGATAAATATAGAATGGATGAAAAAATGTATTTCTTGGAAGTAATTACTAATGAAAATTTAGTATACATTTAAACATGAGATCAATTAAAGATTACAAAAATGGGTAAAGCAGGCTTTTTTAATTTTGTTAATTCTCTTCATAAGTGTTGGAAGTGAATTCCAAAGCTATATACCTTGGACGAAGAATTCATAGTCTATAGAAGCTGTAGATCTTCTAAGGGGTACAGCTGAAAGGTTCTAGGAGACCTATACAGATTTAGTTTTCTAAAAAGGTATAATGGTTGTTTAGTAGTAATTATTGAATAATTTGATGCTCTAGGTCTAGGGCACGAATTAAACGCAACTAAAAGCTTTCGTTTATACTCATAGCTTATAGAGGTAACTAATTCTATTTGTACATTTAAATAAGTATGTTTAAATCAGGATTATCCAGATATAGTCAGACCATGTTAAGTTATTACTGAAATTTATACTAACATTTTGAACCTTGGCATAAAAGATTGCCATTGGGAGTAATTAAAAAAATAGCAATATATAATATATAGCCTGAGTTTTAAGAGGGTTTAATCGAAGGCCATTGTCTTCAATCAATCAAAATCAAGAAATAGTAGAACACTTAGGTGTTTTTTGTTCATTTCGTTTCGAATATCGACTCTTATTTTTAGAATGGCAGTAGTGGTGCTTTGATAGGCTCTAAATCCAGATTTTTTATTTATTTAATTTTATTGCGAACAAAAGATTTTATTACTTTTTCTGGTAATTTTTTTTTAAATAGTCGAGTCAAAGACAGCCACGAATTATTGTATATTATCATGTCTACGCTATACAAATTTCGTTGATGTGTGACTTATCTCATTTAAAATAAAAGAGTGTCAAAAAAGTCTTGCGGTATTCTAGTTGTACCACCGAAATTGATTGCTGACGGTGGAAAAGTTAAAATAGTTAAGCTCAACAAAAATGAACTCAATATTGGTAGAACTGCAAGAAGTTTCTATCAAATTACAATTTATGCGTTCTCTTACATAAATAGCCACTGCACCATTTCTGCATCTAAGGCAATCACGTCGAAAAAGTCTAAAACCAGAAATCATTATGATTTTACGAAAAATACTACAGGTGTTAAGATGACAAATATTAATTAAATAAGACAGAGAACGAATAACTGAATTCAATACGATATTGGGCATACATATTTCATCCGCTGGAGAAAAATTACTTGACATGGTCCTCATGTCATGTCAAGTAATTTTTCTAGGTTTGCATAGAAGAGAATAGAAATATATTAGCATAATAGTATACACTACCATATGTAAAAAATCGCAACCAACAAGTGATAATACACCAAAGCATCAGATCGTAATAAGCACTAATTATTTTTGGGCATACTACATAAACTACATAAAACACTATACATAAACTAACTAACTAGCCATAGTCGAGTGGCTGGTTAATGGGAGGTCGCCAGTTCAATCCCGGCCCGCCAGTCCGAAGTGTTTTTTTTTCGAATGTAGCAATTTCAATCAGTAGGTTCCTTTTGCTATTTATAGCCTATATATAAAACATTATTATTAATATTTATTAACATATTACATATAGAACAATAAGTATAACATAAACAGTTGGCCGACTACAGAACGGTCATCGAACTTGAACCCAAATGACAGCCAACGATCAATGACAGAACAATGTTCACCAAATAGACAGTCAATTAACTTTGAATGGGAGCAATACTGTGGAATCTGCGCTTTCATATTCAGTCTTATGTGCGATTGAATCCCATACCCTTAAAAATAGGACCAAGTCAACTGTCTGGGATTGCATTCAATTTATTGTAGAGATCGCCGTGGCCAAGCAGGATATGATCCAGAAGTAATGTCTTCTATATTTATTATTCTTCGTGCATTTACTCTTCATGTTCATGTTACAAATTAACGTAACATATTTTTATCGTCACCTTCAATTTTCTAATTATATCAATATCTTAGGCGTAATCATAACGTTGAATCACTAGTTTTTTATGACTTCAATTAAATTGCATAAGCTGTACTGATGAGTCTTTAATGGGCGAAAAGTGTACATACTACATTTGGTATGTGCATTTGCATTTGAAAAGCTTATTTTAAATCATTTAAATGTGTATAAGTCCAAAACTTCAAAGATATATCACCCTACTAAATTCCGAAGAAGTAAAACGTGTTTTGTTTGTAAAAGGCACAAATAAGCAGAGTAAACCACAATTTTTAATACTTAATTAAATGACGTCAACGGGGAAACCCCTACTGACCGTTTATTTAAACATAACAAAAAAAAAATTAATCACTAACAGTGAC
>JANSTU010030432.1:0-12114 GCA_027564075.1 Bolitophila hybrida
TGTATATATGTTTGTTATTTTATTAATTTTTTTTTCTTGTTTGTACTATTTTATAGTTTTATTTAGTTTGTATAATTTATAGTTTAATTTTAGTTTGTATAAGGTCAGTTGGGGAAATTATCCCTGTTGACGTCACTAAAAAAAAAAAAATAATAATATACAATAAACAGGATGAAAAAAATATTGAATAAAATAATCTTAAAAAATACCGAATTACAGTTTTGGTAAAAACTAAAAAGAAGAAAAAGATCAAAACTTAATTTTTTAATAAAAAAAAAATAACATTTTTACATATTATTATAAATATAAAAGTCCAAATCTAAAACATGAAAAAGCCTAAACTAAAAAACACAAAACTTGCATTATTATTATTTATTAAACGACCAAAACAGTATTTTATATAGAAACACTAAAAAAATTAACACTTTGTATTATTATAAAATCCAAGAATGTCGATTTTTTAAAATTTAAATAGAATTTTTATAGGTCATTCAAATTTCCGAGATATAATTATTCAAATGTTTCCTGAAGACATGTATAAATCACATTTATTACAATGAAGATGCATTTCATCTCTTTATATTTATATTTACTCTATGTATCAGTCTATTTCACACTCACACTCACATAAAACACGGTAGACAATTTTCGTAAATTTTCCATTGGAAATTTGTGTGAAAAGTTCAACCCAAAAATAGAAAATAATTTTACGATTAATTCGTATATAGAGAATTATATATACATTTTACAATTATACATACCTATAAAGATTTATATTACACATACATATACACAAAAGCGCATCTGCGACACAAGGTTTTCCTCTGTTTCGGATAAACGCGACGTAAATAAATTTCGGGAGTGTTTAAATGTGTTCTTGAGAGATAGATAGAGAGAAAGTTGCTCACACACACACATGTGAGTATTAGCGGCTGGCAGTAAAGAAATGATTGGTTGTTTATTATTTTGTAACTTATTGAAATGAAAAACATTTGGATAAAAACGAGTTCTTTTATAGATTTATTGTAATAGAAAAAAATGTATTTATTTTTTATAAAAATATTGTTATTAAAAAAATCGAATACATGATATTTTTAAGAAGGTTCAACCTTTACCGAAAATGTGTCTCCAGCTGACAACAATTCAACCAACTTCAAAGTTGTGCCAGTAAGAACATCAACATCTCTTTTTATAGATTATTATAGTTTATAGTTTTTTTTATCAAAACGTGAAAACAATGAAAATAATAGCTATAAATAAACCTAACTTCTAAATCTAAGATGGCGGCCAAGCCTGTTTGTAAAATTTAGATACTTTTAAAATCATTGAGGTAAAAATATATATAATATAATAATTGATTTTCTTGTATATATATATATAGAAATATGTATAAGATATAAATAATTTAGACTGAACTTTGAACCCTTTGTTATTTTGACAACAGAACACACACAAATATTTGAAAGGATATAAATCTTTTAAGGGAGAGAGGGCATCAAAGTATGGCGAAAGTAAACTTTCTTATTTACGAGATTCGGCTACAACCAACCCAATCCCCCTTTATACCTTGCCCTCTGATCCAAAATATCAACTTATTGAGGGGAAATCAAACGTTTAGTGCGGGCAGGTGCTTAAACTTTATCCAAAATTACAGAAAAATGTCTTTAATGGAAGGTACAGAGGGGATGTGGTATAACAATCGATAGGTAATTTAAATACCTATCACATAACAAAGTGTGAACTTTTTGATCCTATATTCATTAAGGGTTATCAGATTTTATATAGCTTTGTGATATAGTTATTTATTTTCTAACGTTTACCCTTCTACACCCAAGGGAAATGATTTACCCCCATTTTTATATATTTAGTGTTTGGGGGTTTCCCCCCGACATCCATGTCTGAAGTACACTTTAGATCGCAGGACTATAGCCCCAAGTTTTATCAAAACATACAGTAAAAGTCACATTTATAGTTTTTATATATATATATATATATAAATTCCTTTGATCCCTATTCGGAACATAGGGCATCAACAACAAACAACGACATATTCGTGACGATGTGCTAAAAAACAAGCATCATCAGCGTATTCACGGTCCTGATGGATGTCGTACATGCCCCATTGAATGCCGCGACCACTAGTTCTTAACGCCTCTACAAGCACGTCATCTAACACAGCGATCCTTAGGGTATTTATATGGTCGATGCACGAATACCCTCTTCGGAACCCTGCTTGTTGGCGCCGCAGAGTTCTTTCGATATGGAACTGTACCCTCGCTAAGATAACCTTTAGCCAAGATCTTGTAGACCACGGTCAGCAGACATATACCCATATATCCAGTTATCGCAGCTGCCCAAGTCACCTTTCTTGGGCAGCTTAACGATTATTCCTGACTTCCAAGCGTCAGGAATAGACTCGTCCTACCATGCCTGTACTATCATGGGGAGTGGGATCTACGTTGAAAGTGACGGGTCAGCTTTGACGAGTTCTATTGGGATATTGTCTGCTCCGGCTGCTTTCCCGGAGGCTAGGCTGGCTATAGCATTAGAGATTTCAGTTCGACTGGGGTGCCTTTTGGATATAGGTAATGGGGAACAGCTGAGTGGGGGAGCTGGTGCATGGGAGTCATGCACCAACATGTACAAAGTGCTCTCTCCATCTCTTCAGCTGTTCACAATCCATTGACAATGGGTTACCGCAGGCATCCTTAACATCGACGACTTCCTCTCCACTGCTGCGGAAAGCGTTACAAATACTTTCCAACCTTCCAGACAGTGGCTGATTGCTGCCCTAGTCCGCAATTCACTGCAGAACCGTTGCTCGACCTCTGGGATTTTTAGTCTAGCAACATCTAGGTAGTGTAGCAATCGATTGGGTCGCCTTTGCACTGCAGCGGCCGTTCTCAACTTGAGAGTGGAGAGTACCCTTTTCATTTAATTAAATATGATCTCATTCTTAATAATTAATATATCCAAAATATCCTCCATATCTGTTGGTCCTGATTGTATTCCAATTTACAGATAGCCGAATGTGGTCTACAAAATAGAGCCATATAAAGACTAATCTATCAAGATATTAGTTTAAGATGTGGGTAAATAATAAGGTTTTAAGATGCAATTAGTATTAAATTAAAGGTATTAAGCCAAATACGATACAGTGGAAAAACTAGGGGCACATACCTGTATAATTTTCGGGTCTGTGAAAATCATACTTATGGCGTAGTTGCAATAAAAGTTAAATATAGAGGGAAAAACACAAAAAACGGTATGCAGTGTTTTGAATTCCCTATAACCACCTGATCTTGAATATGGCTGATTTTTTCTTTTGAAGTACAATTCCCGGTTCCATGT
Source organism: Bolitophila hybrida (assembly GCA_027564075.1). Lineage (NCBI taxonomy): Eukaryota > Metazoa > Arthropoda > Insecta > Diptera > Mycetophilidae > Bolitophila > Bolitophila hybrida. The sequence goes on from JANSTU010030432.1 coordinate 3,352, forward strand.
TATTAATGTAATATATATAAATTTTATATAATATTAATTACAGTTCTAGGGCACATTCCAGCTTTGGTGTTACTTATCGTTGTTCGCCAGTGGTGCAGAGTTCTCTGTTAGATTTTTAAGCAGGGGATGCTCGACGTCGGACTCGTTTTTCACAATCGCTTTTCTACCGGGATTTTTGTAGAAACAACAAGATTTTAATCATTAACTTCCGAGCTATCATCAGATTTTTAAAAGATTGCTTTTAAATTACCAAAGTTATAATTTTTTTAGTAATTTTAAATACCTTCAACTAAATCCTAATCGTACCTTCTCTTACACACTTAACATCGTAGAGATGCTTTCTTATACAATCACGCACGCGGTTCAATAACAAACAGTGACAATTAGCGTTTTTCAAAATGTATGAACATGTATTCGCGCAAAAATATTTATACATTTCTTGTTTTTTTTCGGGCACTGATTCTAATCGGAAAGATCATTGGCGATGAGAATTCCAGAGAATAGCCTTCATTTTGACCGTAATTCTGTTCCAGTTCAAGCTTGTCGAATTTCTGATTGTATACATTGTCTATCGCCAAGCTATATACAGAGAGGGAGGAAGGGAGGGACGGAGGAAGGGAAGGATGGAGGGAATGAGGGAGGAAAGGAAGTAGGAATGAAATATAGAGGGACGAAGGGAATCAGAAAGAGAAAGAGGGATGAAGGTAGGTTGGTATGATTCAAAAATGGAAAAATTAAAGAAAGATAATTTATTGGGATGATGGGATGTATAGTTGAGTTATTAAATTGGTGGATTAAATTAGAACTTTTTTGGACTGACGTAACTCGATTCGACTCAATACTTATTACAGATTTCCACGGGTCCGGCTCAGATTCTCGAACGTTTTGATGCACAACAATCAAATATTAGGACTGTCGTAATAAATTATATGTAAAAAAATAAAATCAGATTGGCTTTTTAAAACACAACACAATTTACAATGTTCGAGCATCTGACCAGCTCCCATTTCCACAATCACTAACTTAATTGAGTAAAATAAAGCAAGCATTTTCAATAAATTTTGTACTTATTTTATTTGATTGTTGTAGTAGGCCGAATTATCGAAAACTCTATAATATGAATATCATAAGAAACATCCTAGCTGTATCCCTTTAGCTGCCTCAAGATTTCTGCATTTTGCACCGTATATTATTTTCATTATACTTCTGGTGGCATTGGATTGTTGTATCATCATACGGCTTGAATAATATGTATTCTCTACAGATTGTAATTAAAATTAGTTATATTATCTAACTTTATCTAGGCAAATTTTAAATGTGTATTTAATGTAATTTTGTATACGTGCATCACATAAAAACAGTATAAATATAGGCTTATCAAGTCTAAAAAAATATTTCAGGTTCATTGCTACCAAAAGAATCTCTATTTATAGATGACATTCTTGAACTCATCGATACTTTGGGACAAAAATAAAAGCCGAACAATTCAGCGTGGAATTTCAGTTGAGCGTGCGCATGTCGCACGTAAACCGCGAGTGTTTTTTATTTGCATTGTTTGGTCAGTTGCCATTGAAAAACTTGACTTTCTCTCTATTTCGATTCTTGGCTAAAAAGTCATGTTTCGATCGAAATGAAATCAACTAATTGGTCAGGTGAGAATGATTAAATTGTAAATCATTCTAAAGAACGCGTGACAAGCGAAACGATGATTTCTGTTAGCGAAGGTTTTTTTATATGATCAAATAAACTAGATATTTACATAACACTCTTAATTGACGCATATATTCAAGACAGGCGTAAACAAAAGAAAAAGCACGAAATAATTAATAGCATCCTTTTGCCTTGTGAGAATATGGTCGTTTTCTTTGTTCCACATGGTTGAAAAGTTCTTTCTTCTCACAAGCTATATTTTACTGTTGTATATAAATGGAAGAAAACATTTGCCGGCCAACACACATACACACCCAGAATAATAAACAGTTCAAAAAACTCAGGGTTTTGGCAAACTGCCCAAGTGTGCTCTCTTACGAGACCCGATTTAAACCATTTTAAGACGCAATTGCATTCACATGCATTCGAAGCATGTGAGTTCGTGTGCAGGAATAATGTATTTTGAATATAATATAAAAAAAACATCCGAATCTCAAGATCTGCGTGAAATATATATTTTGAGATAAACTCATGAAAACACCATAGACATATAAGACAAATACAAACTTTATTGACAACTAATACCTTGGGCAAACTGAAGAGCTGCACACAAATACAACATAATCACACTTAGAGCCTGAACGCGCTCCTCAGACTGTCCAATTAGGAAAGCCTTTTTGGCGGCCTCGTGCTGTAGTTCCTTTGAGGATAATTTTCGTGCGATTTTCTCAGGGCCTCCTCCATTATTGGCCGCCGGTGGTGCTTTAGTCTGAAGCAAAAGGTTTGTGTCGGAGGATGTGCGAATTGTGTCCGATTCGTTAAATTGTGTTACAACTTCAGGAGATGGTGACGTGAGATTGCTGTGCGCTCGAGTTTCACTGTCCAGAGCTATGCGAAGTTTAGCAAGCTAAAAGAAAAGCATATTTGGCGTGATATTTATTTATCAATTTCAAAAGATCTTACCAGAACATTGATCTGACTAACACGTTCGTCTTGATCGAGATCAGCGTACAAACTTTTACTGGCCGTCTTTGCGAGTCCCATCAGTTCATCAGGTGTACCCCAACCAATCAGTGGATCCGTCAACATTTGTATGTCCTCCTTGGTGATGCTTATCAATTCATCCGGAAGATGTTCTAGTCTTTGTGCAACACCCACAAATGGGTTCGTGCTTTGATTAACAAGAGATTGTTTTCTATATTGGATTTCAGGAAGACGGGAAAAATGTTTACCATACAAATATAATAGCGATATACACTAGAAGCTTTTTATCGGAATAATGCGATATTTTAAATTTAATGCTCTATTTTAGTAAGCCTATATGGAGTTTTCTTACCTGGGTGTATGCTGTGGACTTGGCGGTAAACTCTTTGAGCCCGGACTCGACGATGACATACCGGGAATATTGAGATTATTCACAGAATTAACACGTTTCAAACCCTGGGAGAGTAGTTCACCGAAACTCTGTCGATGCTCTGGAACTGTACGGCTTTCGTCAATGTCATCCGTACAGTCATTCTCACCATCTTCGGCTTCGGTTAATTTGAATTCCACCGTTGAGGTTATCGTATTCGGGTCCACAGGACCACAGATCGTTGAATTCTGACATTTATTAATGCATTTCTTGTGACAGCACATGCCACAGTCACGACATTGTACTGCATCCTTAAGCCAGATCTTTTTGCCACAAAAATCACATTGTGTTGAGCGTTGGAAGTGCGTACGAATGAAATCATGCTGTTTCGTGGCACATGATTCCGATCGATCTTCATCCGACGTTGATCTATAAAAAATATATTAAATAAGAAAAAATTGATTATATTGATTTTTATTTTACTTTGTTTTAGATTTCTTTGGAGCCTCTGCAGTAGTTGGTGGTGAATGAGGTGTTGCAGCTCCTGTCCATACGAATGCCATCAAAGCATCACCAAAGCATAGGTTTGGATCAAAGCCAGACAACGAGGATAGAGAATGAGTAGATCTAAATAAAGAAAAGTACACTTTTATAAATAATTCCAATAATTCCAATAAATACTTACAAATCAGGAGTATTTGGAGGCATCAACGAAACCTGTTTGACAAACTGTCCCAAATTCGAGTCTGCACATTCAGCCAAAATGCTATGCACCGGAATATTAGCATAACCCAAACTCACAACATCCTCATTACATCGACCGTATACATTGATATTCAAAAAGCTACAATTCTCGTCCAATTGAAAATTGACCAACTCATTCATCTTGATCATACTGTTCACCAGACAATTAATTGTAGTGTGTTGTTGAAATTCGACATCAGTTTCCCCTTCAGTTTTTATTAGACCATCAAATGTGTCCATCGTGGCAGGCAGAGTTTTCGTTGAATGTCCTGACTTTATTGACTGTGTATCCTCGGTAATGCCTCCCATTGATTTTGTCTCACTATTCTTGCGACTCAATGACTTGGCCGCTTTGGAACGCCCAAATAGAGACTCTTCATGTTTGCGTGGTGTACTCGTTGGTGTATTCGAACGACTTGACTCACTCGATGCTGTCCGTTCGACTGAATTTCGACGTACTGTCTTTGTTCCAATTTGTACGGAATCCGTTTGTTTTGTAAAACTTATGTTAAAGTCGTTAAAGTCTTCGTAAACCTCAAGATCTTCGGTAACACCTTCTGTTTTTAGGATACCGGCTACAACACGCTCAATGCGTAACGTAAACACCGGAATCGTCAGACTTTTTATAATCTTCGATATGTGATTAATATGAGCAATCTGTTTACCCTCGATGGACATGAGAATATCACCGGCAGATAAATTGGCCTTCATTGCTGGTGTATTCGGTAGAACTGCCTCAACGTACACACACTGTTCCAATTGCTTGAATACAATTCCAATCTGCTGATTCTTAGCCTTATGTATCTGAACGTCCAATGTGATCATAACGGAACGTTCATCGTGTTGGCGACAATACACAAAAGCCTGTGGAGCCATTGTAAGTGTACAGAACACATGGTTTATCTGTGCTGGTATCATGAGACGTGACAGTTCGCTAATGTTTATCTCTAGACTACCATCTAGGCAGACATCGGAAACGTCTAATTCTTCGTCGGATTTTTGGAAAAATGGCTTATAGCGAAGTTTGTAATTGGGTAGCGTATGTTTGCGTCGGATAGCCTTTCGGATCTGGTTGGAGATTAGGCTGGCAACGTTAGACTGCATCTGACGACCCTGAAATTGGGTCTGGATGTCAAGCTCAATTTGTGGATCGCCCAAGAAGCAGAGCGACCAGTGTGTGTAGGGTTTTCTGGTGAATTGTACTCGAGCCAGACCGGAGATGTGCTTGACTGAAACGATCGATACATATATATATACATATATATATAAAAATTTGTTAAATGAACTTTCTGTTAATACCTTTAACCGACAAGAAACCTTTTTTGCCGAGCATCATATCAGCTGTAATGGATATCTTAAAATTGCCACTGTAGTGTAGATCCAACAGTAGATCCAAACTCTCGATATGTCCCTCGGTATCATGCAGATCCGCATTATGTACTCGAATGTTTTTAATCTCAGGAAACTGAGCACCCAGATCAAGATCTCTTATCTAAAACGTTAAAAACATAAAATTAAAATAATATTATTATTATTTTAATATCCTCACCGATAGCTTATCAAAGAAACGACCAGTGGTGGTCTTAGCAATCAGCTCATCCAACTCCAAACTCAGTTTCCGATAAAACCATTTGCGAACTTTGCTAGCGTTACGCAGCTCAAAGAACATAAACTGAAATATTAGATTTAGAGCGATAATTGAATTCTTGCTATCAGGATCTGGGGATTTTATGCCAGCCAAAACGGTCTGCAAAAAAAAACAGGACATATAAATTTTGAAAGGGCGTTTCCGGTTAGCAAAATAAAAGCTTACATCCGGCAAAATATAGCGATCGTTTATGGCTCGTTGGTCTTCACTTTCACTGGGCACATCCAGGAATTTGATATACGTGTAGTACTGGAACAATAACAGCAGAACAGCTCCAATGACACTGCACATCACACATAACAAGATACAGGTGGCAATATCCATTGTAAAGCACTTCAGCATGACCGACGAAAAAAATGTTCCAAAACGGTTGAAGATGAAAAAATACACTTTAAAGATATGTAAACTTACCGAGGACAAAATCAACAACAAGCAAAGTTAAGCAGTTTCTAGAGAACAAGGACGAACAAGACACAAACCAGTCGGAATCACTTCCACTTACGTTAGAAACATAGAAAATACCAATTCCGAGTCCAATACGAAAACATTCCAAGCCCCGGCACTGCGTTTTTATTCACACTGCTGACGCAACGTATGACAGCTGTTGTCTGAGAATACAGTATTCACTGTTCAGTGTTCAATGGCGTTTTGAAAACAAGCAGGAAAATGTGAAAAATCGATATGACAAAACAGCGGCGGCGCGTAGCACATGTTCAAGTGTATGTGTGTATTTGTGTGTGTGTTATCTTGCATCAAAACACACGATTTTCCATATGCGAGGGTGGTGCGAATGCGTCTGATTGCGCGCGCAATGTAAACTTTGCTGAAATGTGCTGACAGGTTTTTTATTGTGTTCCTTAGAATGTACATATTTTTGTACTGTCGTGCAGGAAAAACGCAAGTTTTGAATGAAAATTCAGTATATTTATGATGAATATGTAACAATAAATGTCTAGTAGCACTGTACAAAAAACAGATTTTTAAAAATGTTTAATTGTTTTACATTTTGTCCCTACATTTAGTCTTTATTGTAAATTAATCATTTTTATCATTTTTAAATTTACATTTTAAATACTTCAAAATATTGTCAAATATTATGAGATCTAAGATTGTAATAAATAGTGCATACATAAAAGATAACGGCAGCTGCGTGGAATACACAGGATTTACCCCGAGAAAAAGACAATTTGCTCTAAGGACCAAGTGACTTCTGTGTATATCTGTGCGTATAACACATTTGTCCGATAGGTAATTAATCGAATGGGTCCATTGGCAAATTGATTTTTACGATCAAATATGTAAATCGGCTTTAAATGGTATTTCATCCAAATAGGTATTTCAAATTAATGGGCCATCGGCTCAAAGGCATTTCGGACTTCTTCAAAAAAATCAACCACATGACTTTCTGCAAATTGTATGCTTTTGTGTCAAAGTGTTTTTAAATATTTCAGTTTTATTCATCCCTCGACGTAATTCCTTAGATTCGTAGAAAAGTGGAACCAATAGTGTAACAATAATGTAATTTTTTTGTTTATTTCTAATATTCTTAGAAATAAGTTATTAATATAAAATCAGAACCTTTTTTCAGTTACAAATTGCGATCAGATTAAAAATACCTTCTTAATTAGACTTTAGGTTCTTTTTGGTGCACTATATATATCTGACTCGAAGGACAATATATTTTTAATTTTTAGAAATCTAAGCGTAATAATAATTATTACAATTAAATTATTCGAATAATCGATTCAAAACAAACCTCATATTTATTACAAAATTTGATAAAAATGGTAACAATAGCCCAGCTATCATTTTATGTCGTGTAGTTGGTCGTATAAAGGTTGTATAATATTCATTGCTACGACCATTAGTCATATAAGAATTGTTTAATAGTCTTATATTCGACTTTAAAAATGATTATAAGTCATATAAGAGTCTTTTTTATGACTATATAAGGACGTAAAAAGATCGTTTAAAATTTAATAAGACCTGTTAACAACGTTTAGAAATGACAGTTCTACAAGAGACGTCAAACAAACTATATTACATAAGAAGGTCGTTAGAATACAATTATACAACTTCAATACGACTCTAATACGACAGAAAGAGAGAGTGTATTATTTATAATAATTATTATGTTTGTTTCTATCTTTCATTGTTTGTTCTTTTTTTTGACATTTACATCAGCAGCAGACACTCTTACAAAAACTTTAGATGACGGCTACACGACTTAAGAGTCGTATTAAACCGTCAATTAAGAGTCGTAAAGACGTCTTTACGGTTATTTAGTTATAGTCGTGCCAACGACTTTACGATACTTATACAACTAAAAATGTTAGCTGGGAGATATTACTCTTGAAATAAATTTCATTAATATTTAATTTTTTTCTCTTGTCGGTAAATTATAAGTTCGGGATTATCAAATGTTGTCGCGTAACACCTATTTGGGCAAAAGATGATGAATTTGTGATATTTCCCTTATTCCTAGTTTTCTATTACCGTCAACCCTCGTCAGTCAACACGTCAAACAAAATTTGGTGAAAATGAAAGTAACAAAATCAAAACTATAGACATCAGAAATAAACGTTAAAAGGTTAAAGGAATCTGCCAGACGAATTGATTTTTTACCGAAATGTTGCGGCCTCTTATTATCGGTTTTGGGTTCGAGAGACCTTTCTGGGTAGTAAAGGACATTTAAAAAAAATCGTAAATCATAGATCATTGCTAATTCTTCTTCTTCTTCTATTCTAGCCTTCAACCCATTGTGGGTATGTGGACCACATTACGTGCTCAAGGCATCGCAGTTTATTGACTTTGATGAAGTGAGTGATGTCCCGCTTACCATAGAGATGTGCCAACTCGTTATAAAATCGACTGCGCCAACGGCCATCATCACAAACGGGTCCGAAAATAGTGCGCAGTACTTTTCTTTTGAATACACGAAGTTTTGCACATCTCTCTGGGTCTTGCATCACGCATCCGAGCCATACGTAACGACTGAACGTAAAGAAATACCGGTTACCAAGTGAAATCATTCGTCTCACCTCAACTCCTACGTTGTTGTTACCCTGTGACTCAAGATACACAAAATTGTCCACCACTTCCACACTTTTGTCTCCCAGCGTTAAATGGCACAGGTTATTGTCCGATGAAGGAACAACCATGTATTTTGTTTTTAACTCGTTCACCATCAAACCAAGCGGATATGCCCCTCCTTCCAATTCTGCAAACATTTGTTTCACAGTCAACTAACTCGACTTGCTGAAGATCGATGCCGCACACCGGATTCATTAACCATTACGGGTTCACACGAGTGGTCAGGTCATGTTAATGTGCTGTTTGTGCTGTGCTACTCCTATTGGAGCTACTG
>JANSTU010030443.1:0-12114 GCA_027564075.1 Bolitophila hybrida
TCCCAAGCATACTGCTCATATAGTACGTGAATGGCTCCTGTACAATTGCCCAAAAGTCATGCAGACGCCGCCGCAATATCCTGACATTAATCCAATCGAAAATTTGTGGCATCAGCTTGACGTGGCTATCCAGAAACTTCAAATAAGCATCAAAGATCAAATCAAGGCCGCACTGACTGAGGAATGGATGAAGATCACAGTTGAGACAACAACAAAGCTCGTTGAATCAATGCCAAAGCACCTTAAAGATGTCATCAACAATAACGGATACGCCACAAAATATTAAATATTTCACTTTTGAATTATTGTTATTTTAATATTTCCTATTTTTAAAATGTGTATGGGATGGCACCCAAATTCTCGACTTTCCTATCCTAAATATAAAAAACCTTTACTTATCTTCTCTCTTTTTTCGGTGATGGTTTTAAATATTTATTTTTGGGTTGAAGCTTTTGCTAAAATTAGATTATATCCTTTTATTCTTTAAAAACGGGTTAATAATAGGAAAAACAAAATATAACTAACATTGAGGAATTTTATTATTATCGTTATGAATGTCATGTACAGTCGTAAAAAAAGAAAACTTTCCACATACTCGCTCAATTCACTGGACACCTCAATTTAACCAACTACTAGATTGAAAAACATACACACATATACAATATATGTTAAATACAATAAACGCGCGTACTCCCGCATTCAAACTGCCGCCTGCTATTACACACCGAATTTATTTTCATCATAAGTGATTGTGTGTACGCATTTTTTAAAGAATCTTTTTTTTATTCTTGGATACAAAAATAAGATAATAATAAACTCGCGCAAACTCACATTAAACGGCGAAAGTGGAAAAAACAACGAGTAAAATAGCGTCTATATCTATGTACAACATAAATATGCGCTCGTGCTCGATTGACGGTGCGATGATGTTGACACAAATTTTGGGGAATTGAAAATAGAAAATTTTTATTGAAGGTACACATTTTGAGTGTTTTGATTTTCTTTTATAGAAATGAAGAGAGAAAGAGTACGATATATAGTTTCGGTGAATTAGCGATACAACTATTTTCATCCAACGTTTATTGTAAATAAATTAAACATGATTCATTATTTTATATATAATAAACTCATTTTTGCTAAAGAAATAAATGCTCAATTAATAAGTGGAGCCATACATACAGTCGCACATTTCAATTATGTTATATATACATTAAAAATGCCTTGCAACTCGGTAAAGAACACCGAACAAGCCGAATGCACTGAGCGTTCACATCAAACCGCAAAATAAACAAAGGAAGCGTTAATGCGAGCTAAGTGAAACCAACAAAATGCCATTATAAAGCAGATTTTCAACACTATAATGCAGTAAAAATGTTGATTATTTAGTATACATATATAGGACACACATACACTCACACATAAACACAAGATGACGATGCGAACGCTCGCAGAAAATACCCGTACTTATTTATTCATGACCGACATAAATGCTTGGTCACGTTTCGAGGAGCCTCCTTTTTGTGTTTAATGCACTTTGTGATTGTGTTTTACTTTTTTTCTTCTGATGTATGAAGAGGTAGATATGTATGTATAATACGTACAATGGCTATTAAAGAGTCCTGAATATTTATACAGAACTATACAATATGAGTTATAAAAGCAGGTTGTGTTTGTGTGCAGAGCCTTGTTTTACCTTTGCGCGCAATTATAAGTTCTTAACGCTTTTGTATGGGATTTTGTGTGTGTATGCGGATTATGTGGAACAATGCTGGAAAAGTGCTTATTTACATGAGATTCAGGTGTAATTATTACAGGCAGAACTATACAAAGTACATTCTTTGAAGGTGTGACAAAGAGAATTTGCATTGTCACATAATCGTATTTAGAGCAGACTTGCTTTCTTGGAATATTTTGAAAAGTTGATAAGATTGACATCAGTAATTAAGATTTGAGGGTATTAATGATATTCCGAGGTTATAATGAGAAAACAAATATGGACTGAATATTGATCTTGTATCCTTCTTTCCTACCTTCATAGGTATTATTTGGATAAACAGCTAATTTAAACCTTTTTACTTTTTGTGCATAAGTATTTTTTTTTATTTAATGTTATGGTAATATATTTGGGTTTGTACTTTTAAATGTCAAAAAGAGTTGTCATCATTTTTACAACACCATTACTATGTTTTGTTTAAATCCATTTTCTTTTAGGGTCGTTTATTTATTTCATGTATTTTTGAAACATGGCAAAACTCCCAAAAATAATTCAAGAAATATAAAAATTTAGATTTGAATGGATAACGTTTACGTACATTTTAATCAATAGGAGCAAATAATTAAACTCTTGTATAATTCGTTTACTCACTAAGTTAAAAAGAGGTTTTTATACGTGTACTGCTAGAAATAAATAAATATAATATAAAAAGCTTATTTAAAATTACTAATTACCAATACATGTGGAGTACCGGAATTGAATATTGGGAATGACATGACAATATTTTTTTAATATTGCTTTCGGAAAACAAAGGTTCAGATTAGCTTAATCGGCAATCGACATTGGGCCAAATTGGCTCCTGTAGTGGAAGTGGACTCTAGCGATGATTGAAACCTAACCTTCTTCATTATTCAAGTTTGGATTCCAAAGTTCACTTGAGCGTGAGCGGGTTCCCGGACCTTTAACTCAATTAGGGCAGACGAGGAGTGTTGGCATCCTCCGCTTTAAAAGCTAGCCGCGGGTAATGAAAATACACAGTAAGTAATTCAACTAATTACTGCCCATTTAGGTTGAGAATAATTAAATAATTAATTAAAAAAGCACGCAATTTATATTTTTAGAACGCCAAATTTTGTTTACTAGTACCCACTAAATTGAGAGCCTTGCTAATTATTATTTTATTTATTTTTTTAGATCTAAACTTTTTTAAATCAAATACTTCAATTATTTATGTAAAAGCAATTTTGCACTATTAAAACTATAAGAAATTTTACATTTATATATTATTTCTTATTAAACAAGTTTCTGCTAAATGGCCTTTAAGCTAAAAAGGATTATTCCAAATATAACATACTTACCATGAAGAAAAAACAAATTACAGGCCTCCATCACAATCACGAGATCAAAACCATTTTTCTGTGTCATTCCACGTTTATTCTAAAGAACATAAAGTACAGCGATTCTGTCCGACTTATCAATATCGCTACGACGTCACGTATTATCGAAATTAATTCAGTAATTTGTAAAAAAAAAACATAACAATTTGTTGAAAGCATGTAACTTTCGTGGAAATCCGTGACTTTTATTGAGATTTACTTATCACAACCTATTGAGCAGTTGATAAGGATGGTTTGAATACAGGCAAGGCAAATAATTTTCGACCAGCATAATTAATCAGCATCATTTTTTTTGTTTATATGCAAGTTGTGGCACAATTGAAACTTTTTTACCTAACTAATTTTAAACAACTGATATTGTACCTATTGTACTGTACCAACACTTGAGATGACAGTTGTCTGTCAAAAATACTATCCTAATAAGGTAATAAAGCAAACGTCAACATAAATAGATTCAATACTATCGACAATTATTTGCGTGCTTAGTAAGATTTTGACAGAATTACAGAATCACTGTACTGTGGTTTCGCTATGCCGTACTATTTGATATTTCGTAATTCGAAAACTGTACTTTCGCCCGCTTTATTATCATCGATTCGTCGGTCCACATCACTCCTGGTGGTGTCTTTAAAATGTTGTCTGTATAAGACTGCATCGTTTTTACAATATTTTTCTTGCTCGTTTATGGTACCTTTCAAGCAAACCTGCCATGTTTATTTGCTTCATATAGCCGTCGCCGAACCGTTTGTACTGCTGACCTTAGATATAAGTTTTTGATAGATTTTTTGGGGAGACAATGTAATTGGTCGGCTTTGGAAGTTGTCTGTATACGAATTATGATTCGTTAAGTTGTATTCGTAGGAGGTCATGTTTGACAAACGTAGAAAAGACGTGTTTGCCCTGTTTAATGAAAACTAACAATAAGTGTACGTTCCTCGTTTGTCTAGTTTCGTATAGAAAATAAAATAAAAATTGTTTTCGAGATTTTTTTTTGAAAATTGTATTTTTTTAGCAAGATTCAACTGAAAAAGATTTAAAAAACAAATATTTTAGTTAGTTGCAATAAAAATGTTTTTTATTCAAATTTCGAAAAAAAACGATATAGGTTATAGAGGTTTACTTACGAAAACTAAATTGATACCGAGTTGGCTGGTTTATGGGAGGTCGCCGGTTCGATCTCGGCCCGGCAGACCGAAGAGTTTTTCGAATGTAGCACTTTAAATCAATAGATTACTCTTGCTATTAAGAACCTATTTCTGAAATAGGTTATTGATTTGAAGATTTGGAATAACGGAACATTAATGCTATCAATGAACATATACACACGCACCCTATAGAACAATAAGTGTATGATGGCGCTGATGATTTACGATTCCCATTATAAATTGCAAGATAGATGTCGGTGCATAGAGATATCTCAAAAATATGCGGTCATGCTAATGTACTGTTTTATGTTGTGCTACTCTAACAGTCACAACACATCCCCGATGGTTAGTTAATAGGAGTAGCACAGCACAAAACTGCACATTAACATGACCTGACCCTCGACCTGACCAGTTCTGTGAATCCGTAATGGTCAATGAACGGTAATCAATATTATTCGCAACTGTCATTATGAAACTCGGCTTAAGCATCAAACGCCTATTTGCAACGATTCGTACGTTTTTGTAAATTTTATGCCTGATTTATCTTGGAATTTTATGATACTGCGTTGTTGCACTATACATAAACTTTTCTAGAAAAATACTTAAAATTGTTTTGGTAGAAAAAAAAGAATTTTCTAAGAGTAAATGAAAATTTCAGCAACTTATATTGTCGGTAATTTTTTGAAATACATTACTGACAAGTAAACAGTGCTTTTAGTAACAACCATAACTTTAAACCAAATAGTTGTCGACGAGTATATCCCAAACGTTTAAGCAAATCACAAACTTGTTTGGTGTACTCTATTACTCCTTACTATTTCTACAATACAATATGGAAGTCTCCTTGTTTAGATGTAACATCTCGATTTGAATATAATATTGAAAAAACAGGAATTATAAAAATAATTATAATTGCCAAAAAATACTTTTAGATTTAAACAATAATCTATTCTAATGAACGCAAAAATACTAGCCTACTTTACATACCCACTAATTGAATAACATAATCAAGAAAAAATAGAGGTTAGGTCTTTAAATCCCCAAAACAAACATAACAAGATTTACATATGTGATATTATCTTCTTAGGAATTACATATTTATGAAGTGTGATTTTGAGATTTTCAAATATGCAATTAACTACCCTGGTATTAGACATTTGGCGACGTAAGCTTGATTTGTCCTTCTGGGAACGTAATTTTTACGTTGACTATTTTGTATTACCTTTAACTATGTATATGTATGTGTTTGGGTATGTCAATGTCAAATAAATACAAAAACAAATGTCATACTCAAAAATAACAATATACATCAATATGTAAATAATTAATAACCCATGAATATGATAATTCCGGATAAGTAAATCGCAAAAATGTTAATATTTTGATAATTATTCTTAAAAAAGTTATTCTTGAAATTTTTAATAACTCACACCAAAATTTACTTTTAAAATAGTTAATAAAAACAGTTGATAAATATTTTATAGCATTATATAGTCATATTAAACTATATGATTTACGAGTATTATCCAGTTTTTTAACGATACATAATTAGACACATACTTTTTTTTCATTTTAGTATTGTTAGACAATTTAGCTAATCTCATACACATAACTGTTATTTGTTATTCTATTCAAACCTTAAAATACCATTTCAACCACATCCCCAATTATATTCAACTAATTTTGCAATAATGCAGTCGCTCAGTGCAAAATTGTCTATCTACTGCCTACAGTCTAAAAAAAACAACGAACAAATCAATGGCGCTCGCAAATTAAATCAATTATTGTGTCAGTCAGCAGAAAATACCCGTTAGTCCTGTGTATGGACTGGTGGTAAACGTCCGCGTTCACTGGAAACACAGTATAACCTTCAAACGTACGTCCATCCGAGACGAAGGTGGGGGGAAGAGTCCAGAGAAAAATTATGCAAAATGCATCTAGCCTATGCAACTTTCGATTGGTCCAAATTATATGGTACGTATTATATATTTGTGCTTGCGAGGGACCATTTCTCAAGCATGCGCTTTTTTATACCTTATGTGTGTGTGTGCTTGTGTACACAAATACCTATAAATACATATTGTATATCGTATTGTATATTTTATGTTGTGCGAGCGCACGAAGAAAACCTTGAAGTCGCGCATAACGGGACTCTTGATTTTTGCTGCGCCTGCGTGTTTTTTGCTTGGCCTTTTGCAGTTTATCCTTTGTTCTTCTCTAGTTCTAATTTAGGTTGTGTATGAGAGTGTGCGCGCATGTGCAAGCGGATGACGTGCTCTGCGCACTCCATGCACATTATTATATAAATATGTATATGTGTGAGGTGTATATGCGCGCGTGCTAGCAATTCCGAAAATTGTGCTCGAGCGCATGTTGATTTATCGATTAGACTTGGCTATACACTTAACTCAAATTGTCTGGACCCAAAATTGTGCACTCACACGCGCGCGTACATACGAAGCGTGGAATTGCCGCGCGAGCATGATTACACAGGAAATTCCGATGAAGGATTTAACCAAAAAGCAAGCATTATATATATATATATACGAATTATAATACCTAATTTGTATAATATAAACATTTCTTAGAAAAGCATAAGAAATATATAAATTTCTCTTAAAGCAGCAAATCCTGTTAGTGCAAGCCAATTGCATTTGAAAGCGCACGTTTTGAATATAAAATAAAATACGCATAATTCATTCACAGGATCGTTTATTCTCTTCCTGGAAATAAACAAAAGAATTCCCAAAAATATGTATTTGCACAATGAACACAAATTGAAACAATGTGATCTATATAATTTGTATAAATAAACAACAGTATACATTATATATGTATAATTGTATGTATGAATATTGTTTTCTGGGTGGAGAGTATTTTGTGGGTTTCGCATCTACCCCAACATTGTCCTACATTGTATACACAAACACAACTGTATAGCTTTTATGTCCAAAAAGCGTATTTATGAGGTTGTGCGAGAGGCGAATTTACAGCTGTGCTTCAGGAATGCGTCGATGTGGTAGAGAAGTCCGTGTATTTTGTGTTTATAGTCGTCCATAACATTGAGAATTAATTAATTAGAAAATGGTCAAGCTGCAAAATACATTTATCGACGACGAACTACAGACTTCGCTTCGAAAAAGGTGTGTTCTTAACTCGGTCATACGGAAGCCGTCCATTGCGTCATTATGGTCATGGAATTTAGTTTCAAAAACCACTCGATTTACAATATCCCATAAATAATTATTTGGAATATACAATTATTACTCCACTGGCTCTCTCTATATCGTTTTTCCAAACGTTTATTTATGTTTTAAGATGTGCCCATCTGGATCAGACTCACACGAGTATTTTCCCCCAAAAAAAAACCAAAGTCAATAGGTTAAAGATTGTTTTTTTATTGTTAATCTTTATTCTTTTTATTGCTATATTTCTTGTTATAAGTCATAACAATGGATTTTTTCAAGTATTCAAAACTACACATTTATTATTATTTAATTTTAAAAAAAGATTAACAAGAAAAACAAGTTAAAAAAGTGCTAAATGTTAGCAATAATATTTATCAAGTTTTTTTTAAGAAATATGTAAGTAGATTCGTTTAAATTAAAAATTACATTCTAAAACATATTTATGTTTTTAAGATCGTTTAATAGAATGGACGGATTCTGGCCAGGATGTCGATTTTGATAAGATAACATTTGAAAAAAGCATGTGAGTTGCTTTTTATGATTCGACTCATTTTTGAAATTAGCCTTAAATTGCTGATTTTGAATAATAATGTGGACATTTTTAACCCCCACAAAGCCATAGACATAGCCGAGTCGGTTAACGCGTTGGCTGGGTTATGGGAGGTCGGCGGTTCGATCCCGGTAGCACTTTAAATCAGTAGGTTCCGCTTGCTATTAATAGCCTATTTCTGAAATAGGTTATAGATTTGAAATAACGGATAAATTAAGCACTCTGTATAGAACAATACGTGTATGATGTCGTTGATTATCCACGATTCCGAATATAAATAGCAAGATAAATCTCGATGCATGGAGAAATTTGCATTGTAAAATTGTTAGAGTCGCGTCTGGGCAAATTATGACTCCTAACCATCGGGGATGTGTGTGAGTGTTAGAGCACAGGAGCTCCAATAGGAGTAGCACAACACAAAAACAGCACATCGCAACAGCAAATTTGTTGGTCATGTTGATATTAAATTCAATGACACTGTGTTTATTGTTGGATATTTTAACATTTCTTCAGTGGAATGGATCAATGACGAATCTAACACAAAAAATCTCCTGCCTATGAATTCCGGATCAGTCTCCGAAAAAATCTGATCTATATTAACCTAATTTAGCAGTAATCAAGACGACGTCACTGTTGTCGAGTGCGCTATGTCGTTGAGTAGAGTGGATGCGTATCACATTCCTATCAAAGTAAAATTTGATCTGAATGTGGGCAGCATTTTACAACATCGCGAGTCGTGTTCCAGCGAAACGTACGGTCCATCTTAATATCTTGAGTTTTTGTTATTGTCCTACGAATGGTCCTGTGTGGACGCGAATTGGAGTCACATGTGTCCTGAAGTGTAATAACTCATAATTAGATGTTTGAATATTCGTCCCTTGTCGGACTCAATTTCCAGCCCTCTTGTATCTAATAATCTGGTTTTTGTTTACACAATTTGTTTATTTATTTACACCACTATATGTATTTTGTAAACAAGTATATTGTTAAAAATGTTATTTTATAATAAAATATTTGAAGCTGAAATAATACACTGTATTGATAAGTATATATAATGCAAATCTCAAGGAAAATCTTTGCTCTGATAAAAGTCTAGGTAAAAATTAATGACTACGAATTTAGCGCACACCGCATAATTTAATTTCACAATACAAAAATAATCAAAATCACCCTCCTCAAAATGTATTTTTGTCAAGTAACAATTAAAAAATTGCTCACACCGCATATTTATTTTGCATTCTAAAATAATCAAAATGTATTATTTATTATTTATGGCCAACATCTTTTGAATACCCATTAGGAATGGCCAAAACATTATGAATCATAATAAGGGAAAACAAAACTTGGGAATGGCTGATAGTGGGTTGAATTATGCACTATGCATTTTTGCATTTTCTATCATATTTTATATGTTTTTTATTGGAGTGATTTAATTTTATTTTTTGTGTCCATTTTTTTCGGTGAACGTAAAATGTGTACCCAAAATTAAGCAATCAATCTTTATCAATTTTAACTGTAACTGCAAAAATGTACAATTTTTCAAAATTTTCAATCCTATTTAAGTATATTGATAATGTGTGTTTAGAGTTCTGAGCATTTTTATAAAGCTTCTCGAGCTTTAATACTTAAAACTTGGTTCAACTATTTTCTCTCTCTTATCTTTAATGATCCAGCGTGACATGTTCGCTAACGCTGTACAGTTAAAATTCAATAGATCTTTAAATATGCATAATTGATACTATGGTTACATTGATCTTCATTGAAGTTACTAGGCAATGAAATGAATCCTTCTCTTGCATTCAAAACCATCTTAACTGAAAATAATTATTTATTTGAGTTTTTTATTATTTGTTTGAAGAACGTTGAAATATATTTGTTAAACTTACATTAAATTTCTCGCGTAACTAAATATACATTTATTAAATAAACATCAGGATTAACCACTCACAAAACCACAAACCACTCTATATAACAAATAGTTTAATAGTAGTTGTCAATGCATATTGTCTAGTCTGTATAGTACATATATGATTATTTGCAAAAGCTCTGCGCAATATCAAATCGATGAGCTTATTTTGCAAGCCACATGCTACCTAAACTCGTACACGTACAGAGTTATATAGAGAAAATAACTTTTAAATTCACTTAAACGCGTACATAGAGAACCACACACCATTACGAAATTACGGAAAATCTACTATGCTGCGCACTCGCATTTTCCAAATCGTATGGCGCATCGAGCAAATATTCCGGATTATAGAACATTCCACGTTAACCACACTGGTGCTTGAATGTTCTTTAAACAAAGTTCTGATAGTTTATATATGGCTATACACCACACAGATCCGCCTAGATGGGTTTTCAGTATGTGTACAATAGGGTGATCCTTATATTGGGTTTAACAAATTTCAATAAGATCTTATGTGGCAATTTTAAAATTAATAAAAAAAATTAAATTATTTATTATTATTATCTAATAGGTAAATAATAATATTTTGTTGTAGTGGTGGTGGTGGTTGATTTAGGGTCTTGAGTTAGAATCGAATTACAGACATGACATTTTAAATTATAAAACTTTCAAGTATTTATGATTTTACGGACTCGCCATTTTTCATAAGAAGGGTGTTAATGTTTCCGAGTAGTGCCCTACATAGACCTAATTAAGACTTAAAATAAATCCTGATTTGTTTAAATCATAATTTGAGGAAAAACAATGACTTTTTAAAATAAATATTTTTGTTTTCTACGACTTTCTAAAAATCTATTATAAAAAATGTATAAAACTTAGTAAATTCATTTAATAATTGGCCACCCTAATCTATATACAAAATATATAATGTAAGATAACACTCAGCTGTCCGTGTCGGAGAAGCCTTTTAGTTCAACCGAGGCGAATTATTTCGAAAATATAAATTGTACCACAATCGTCTCCACACATTTTCAATTGCTGTGTATACTATATGCATGTTGTTGTTGCCAACCATTTATTTATTCTCAGAAAATGGCTAAAAGTTCTTTCGTTTATATTCACGGTACTTTACAAGCTCCAAGCCCATATATTTTATAAACGTAAATATACATAGTGTTTAAAATTTGAAACACCAATTTCCAAGTTTTCTTTATTTACTTACATGTTTCTCGAGCAGAATTGATGTATTTTCATCGAGCTTCTTGCCAGCAGCTTCTTTATCACTAGCATGCAGTGGTTTTGGTGTTTGAAGATACTGTTGTTGTTGCGTCGTGTTGGTCAGGCGTACGGTGGCTTCGTACCTGGCCAGGTTTCGGTCTGAAAGTAAGAGTTTTTAAGTAAGTATGTATCAATGATATAGTACCTATATTTATGGATAATCTGATATATTTTAGTATCTTTATAGTACGGTCATTTGGAGCTCAAAAAGTGGTTATCTGGAAAGTGTTCCGGGAGTTTTGAACATCTTTGCCGCTCGCACCATTATTTTGAAAAAAATTGAGCCCAAAAACAGTTATTTTGACAATATTTTCTTGTCGACTCATTTTACGACAAAAATATTTATGTAATAAATTAAACTATAATTTATGTAATTACCTTTTTTGATAATAACAACTTTTTTAAATAACCACCCAAGTAACCAATTCCTGTAAAACTGGCTCTTTTTGTATATTTTAAAGACCCTTTATCTATCTTAAAAAAAATGCGCTATTTGAGTACTTAATCTCATTGAATCTATCCATGTAATTTTCTATTTCGAACCCGCGATGTTTGAGATCCATTTGTTTACCAAGCCGGGTCTTCATTCATTTATTTCGTTTTATGTTTTATTTTTCCAATAAAAACAGTTTCATACTCGCCTCATAGAGTGCAATTTTATATGTTTACTTTAGGATTCCTGCGGTATTTTTATTCATTTTTTAATTATTCATAAAATTGGTTATAATCATCCGATTTAAGTCAAATATGCGCCGTTTTGTTCGATTAGTTCCCAACGATATGCCAACTTCATAATTCTCCTTCTTATAGAAGCTCGCTTCTCTATTGGCAAAAAACTCGGAGATCCAATTTTCATAGGCCTCTTTTGTGGCCAACTTCCGACTACCAAGCTCGTTAGCCATGGACAGAAACAGGTGGTAATCACTTGGTGCG
>JANSTU010030454.1:0-12112 GCA_027564075.1 Bolitophila hybrida
AGAGTCCGGATAACACTTATCAAGCCATGCTTTGGCTGTGATGGTATTTTTACCCATCAAAAAGCAATGATAAATCATCACACGTAATTGCTTTGAGTTCATTTTTTTGAAAATCTCAAAAGTAGCGTCACTTGAACCTCTGTAACTGTTAAACTAATCGTCGGAGTGTCATGAAATTTTGACAGATATCTTTTTAAGGTTGGTACTTCCTACAAATCATATGGGTCATCCTACGGACTTATTGAGTGATGTGTTATATATGCCAAAGATACTATTTTTTATGTATCTTAATATTATATTATCAACAAGATATTTTTGTATATATAATATATTTGTATATACACATATGTATTTTTACGAAACACAAATTAGAAGCTAATTGTAAGCAATTAGCTTTTTTTAAAATAGAGGCTTAGCTAATTAGGACAAAGCAACAAATCAATTATATCTTATGGTTAGCTTGTTATAAACTAAATTAAAAGCTAAATGTTTTTTCGGGGCGAAGTTCTATTTTTTCGTAATGTACCACAGTCAAATTTTGAGTATCCAAACTTGACACATTCGTGTGCATTGGAGAAAAGCAATTGTAGAATGTAACAATCATACATAAATAAAACTTCTTTAGTAATGCAATGTTTTTTCTCTCCTGATTGTTTTTCAAGGATTTTTTGTCTCAACATAGCGCTCAAAGAATCCGTTATGTTCTGCTTTTATATTTACTGTTATCATTATTGCGTACACAATGCTGATTTAAAGTGTACATATAAATGGCACAATTTAGTTAAAATAGTCAGTACTTGCGTAGATTTAATTCAAATCATTTGATATGTTGCGTTAATATTTATTGAATAATTATTGAATTGAATAATTATTGAATTATTGAAAATGGGATGGGGAAACAAACATACCACAATGGAAGAAAGGAAGATGTTGAAAATCCCGATTTATTGATTAGGGGCAAAAGTCGAAAGCCAAGGCCTCGAAAAGCAGATGTGTAGGTATGGTGAAAATTGATCCATTCAAGTCATCACGGCAGATAGCATCTGATATTAATGAATCTAGGAACTTGGAAATATCTAGCAGGTTTATCAGGAGAAGATTCAATGAGACAACATTTTTTTTGGCGCATTTGCAGAAAAAAAATGTTCAAATCGATTAACCTTCGCCAGAACAGATAAATAAAACCCCAATAATTTTTGAAAAAAATATCTTATGTAGGATGAAACTAAAATTAATAGGAGGATCAGATGGCATGGATCATTTGTACATCGTCCTAAAGTCCACGAGTTAAATACTCGGTTCACTCATTATATGGTTTGGGGAAAAATGGACAGATTTCAGTATTTAGACATTTTGAGAAACCATATGGAGTCATATGCCTTCAACTCCATGCCAATTAAGTGGAAATTCATACAAGATAATTACCCCAAACACACCTCCAAATTAGTAAAAAAAATGTTCTAGTGTGGAGAAGATTGATGTTTTTGATTGGCCAGCCCACCCCCTGACTTAAATCCAATAGAAAACCTCATGTCAAGGTTGAAAAATTGACAGTAAGCTTGGTATGCTTTACACAAAACAAAATGCCAAAAACTCGAGGAAATTATGTACAGTGCAATTAGTACAATTTAATTTATTAGTTATATTTTATTTTTTTATGTTTACGTATCTTTTTCAATAAAGTATCAATAAATAAGTCGATTAAATGCAATTTAAAACAAAATCGATGTTTTTTTAATTTTATTATGTGTTTGCCATAGGTTTACAATCGGATTTTGATCTGGGCTGTTTCCGGGCCAATCCAGCAGTGAAATTCCAGTTTCTACGTTATGTTTCCCTACCTGAAAATATAATAATAAAAAATGCATACTAAAAAAAAACTTACTCATCTTGAAAAATTGGCTTTTTAGAGAATTCGGAGAGACGTTCAATTGTCGGTATTACACACTTTTTAATTATATTTATGTAAACTTGGCTATGCATCGTTCTCCCAATCTGCAACAAACTCTCTAGCCTCCGTCTGGACCAAATAGATTAAAATTTCATTTATCCGAAAAAAAAATCAGCACTATCATTTTCGCCCCTTTTCTCATATTTTTCAGCCCAGTTTATGCGGTTTTTCATCATTCTTTTATTAAGAAGCGCCTTTTTAGCTGGTCATCCCATTCTTTTATGTCGTATACCAATTTGTGTTCTTACCAAATTTACTCCATTGGTGTCTAAAAGCTTCTTTTTCAGTGAGTTAACATTTATAAATCGGTCTTCGAAAACCCATAGCTTTAAAAGGCGATCTTCGCGATCAGTCTGTCATATTTAGAGCATCCCACTTTTCTTCCAATTTGATCATTGGAGACCTTTTTTATAGCAATAATTCTTACTTTCACCTCAACAGATAAAACCAATATTTTTATGTTAACAGATCAAAGGCTACTTCGATACTAAATTAATTAGAGTAGAGATGGTGTGAAAACGTTTAATATAGATTAGGTAATAAGTTACAAAAAAAAAAATGTTCATGAAAATTACTTATTTACATATTTGAAAAAATATAACATAAAAATAGTTCGGATCTTTTTTTCGATATTGTAGCATAAACAAGAACTCATGGTAAAATGTCCCATTTCCGTATGTATGTATGACAAAAAAAAATCCAACAGTCGAAATAGACTTGGAGACAATTATCGAGAAACAGCTTATATTACAGGTTTTCATTCATAACACACACAACTGAATAGTTTTCGAGATATTCAAGAGTTTGGGCCAAAATGACCCAAACATCAACGTTGTATTTAATTTGAAAATAAATAAACTTATACTGAAAATCACACAAAATGCAACCTTGTAATGTGCATATTAATATATCATCGTCATTATAATATATTAACTATAGTGTTAAATTCAATAAATCAAAATGATAGATTTAAAATCAATAAATATAAATAATAACCTAAACATCGCCATTGAGATTGCGCTTGAGAACGTCCTTCCGTTTTTCAAGCTCTTAACTGCACGCACATACATTTATATATATGCTGCACGTGCTGCGTGCATTTTCGACATGCATCGATAGTTACAATGTATCTATTGTCCAATTTTAAATGTGCATATTCTAGGCTGTAAAGTGTAAGTAAATATTGTAAATAGCCCAATTATTAGCATGAAATCATAAAATACCACGTAGTACATATACATTCTCATACATATACAAAAAGGACAATACATATTTGTTACACGAATACACGCATACAGAACAAATATTAATTGGTAAACAAAAACATCTGATCGTATATAACATACTATAAAATATAAATATATGAATATGACGGCATTTATTTATTAATACACATATACATTCACACTCGCAATGTTGTTGTTATATTATATCTAACGGTGCACTGGTGTGCAATATCTGAGTATGTGTGTGTGCTCTAACTCGCTCAGCCACATGTGCTTGTACACCTCACTCTCCCAAGTCGCGTAATATGTATATATAGTCAATATATACAAATATAATATATTATTATGTATAAAACTCTCGCGATTTATGGCTGTGCTGCTAATGTGCACCACTCACACACACTCACACTAGCAAACAAAGTATTATACATGCCCGTCTAAACAGCTGATTGGCGAAGGCTACACTGTTAAGTTATTTCTGTAATCGCGAGCATAGGAAAAAAACATATTATGCGACGCGACGATGGTGAAGCAAATGACGACGAACAATATATAATTATATATAAATAATATATATATAAATTATGTATGGCAGTATTTGTGTATAAACCAATGGAAAGAGATATATGTTGCAATACATACAAGAGCTTTTGTATGTATGGGTACGCAAACACACACATAGTCACATTTTTAGCTTCAATTTACTTGACATACTTTTTTCTATACGTGTATTGTTTTGAATTTTCTGCGTGGTTTTTCCTTCTTTGAACAACTTGTTCATATCGTATATTATACAGTAGATATATATATATATATGTATATGCGACAACGTGTTTCTCTTAAGCCTTTATAAATCCAGAAGTGGTAGTGTGTGTGAGGATTTGTATATAAATTGAACAACATATTCACTAAATGTAAGTGGATTGCAATGCCAATGCAAATGACTTTAGTTATGACACGTTTGAGTCAAGTGACATATATGCAGACGAAATTTTTATGCTGTTTACGTCAACTGTCAAGTGACTTTTCGTTTGTGTGAGTATGTTCCATCCAAGGTGGCAGCACTGTATGTTTAACATTTGACAGCTGTATACAAACAATAATTTTCGAACATTTCAATGGCACAATTGTAAAATAAAATAAATAGTCAGTCATTGAGAAAACAAAAATCAATTATAGTTTTATACAAAAATGAACACTTTTTAAGAATATTTTTTTTTAAAACCATTTTTTATTCTAAAATCTAAAATAAAAGCAAACAATAACAAACAAAAAATGAGAAACCAATGACTATATAAAGACAAATATATGAATATCAGCCGCAGCTAATCGATGCGTCATAATTTGTCATTCAATATATAAGGTGATACAAAGGTGAACTATTACTCTATTGTCAATTCATCTGTATAATATATGCTTTATAAAATGCATTAATATATATGATATGTGAATAATTGTATATAAGCAAAACACAATTAAACTTGATTGACGTAATTGGACGAGAATTTTTGGCAGCAACCATTTAACCGCAGTGCATTGTACATATATATGTATTTGTTAGATTTTTTTTATCGTCGCTACGTTAGCTGATTATTAAGCTAAAACGTCGTAATCTACAATTTGAAGATCGCTTATGATGTTGATATACATATTAAGCATATATGAAGCACTAAATCAGATGACTGGACGTAAAGGTTTAACCAATAAATTGTCACATTATAAATTGGGCTCATATTTGTATCTACGAGGGCAAAGTGATGGAAGTCACAATGCATTCAAAATTCAAAACAGGGTTGCAGGTATCAAGTGTTACCAACTTCACGCGTGTCTATTTGACAATTCACTATTCACAGCAAGATAATTTTTAGTGAGGTATGTTACATAATCTATATAAAGCGTTCTAAGTTCTAAGAAAACAAACAAAGATATTGGCAATGGAGTTCAAGCTTACAAGTGTGATTTTTGTTAGGAAAATCGCAACCAGATATCGTTCGCTCAAACATCTAAAGGTGAACAAAATGTTCGTTTATCGCACCATAAACCGCTATAACCACACTCGATCGAAACGTACTGTAACATCTGTTGAGATGGTTCGGATGGTGCAGATGCGGATTAAGCGAAATCCCAAGCAAATCGCAAACAAATTGGCGAAAGATCTGAATGTATCAAACTGGAGCACTACTGAAAATTCATCTCCAGCTCAAGCCCTACAAGATCTCACTCCAGCACTGAAAGATAAACTAAGCGTACCGCCAAAAGCTGCTGAGTTGTGCATTTGTGCGACTCGGCGAGAGGCGAGACACAGGCATTTCTTCGTGCACGCGTTCCACGGTTGACTTCTGCTGAAGAGTGGCCTCCATATTCACCAGATCTGAATCCGATGGAGCATTCAAACTTCGTGTAATTTTTTGTTTCTGCTCGAGCACGACGTATTTTATTAAACACAACTCGAGCGCACGGCACACCGAACAAGCAGTACGGGCACAAGCAGAAAGTCGGGCGCATACAAACGTGGGCTACGATGGAAACGAAAAGGGCCATGACTTCGGTAAAGTTCGGCAAACTTCGTGTAATTTTTAGTTTCTGCTCTAAGCTAAGTCTAAATTTAGATTATAAATTATATCATTTTGAAGTAACCAAATAAAATTAAAAAAATTGATTAGTTTAGAAGTTATATAGACAATTGAGGTAACTTGCCCATACGTATACCTAATTTCTATTTCAGATAAACACAAAAAAATAGGTGCTTTCAGTACCTATTTTAATTTGAGATAAATAATAATTCCACATTTATATTATTGTTTAGAAGTTATAGTAAATTGAGGTAACTTGTCCAATTAGTCTATAACAAATTGCACATTTTTTAATATATTTTCTCTCAGGTTAAAAATGGTGTACATTGATGGCGGTCAAGAGTTTTTTTTTATAAAAAAAAATGGGTAAACAAATCAATGTCTCAATTATCATTAATAAATTGTATAAAGACTCCTTATCATTTATGTTATATTATACTCAGTAGATCGAAAAGTTCAGTAACAACAAAGTGTATTTTGCACGACATTATCATAATTTAATTGAAATACTCGGTCGTAATCACAAACTTTAGAAAAGGGTATACATAAACGTAATTTATACACCCAATACCACTCATACGATCAGAGATTATACACGCAGACTATAATGTTGTTAATATAATATAAAGATATAGAGTACACTCATACAAATACATCATATATACACATGAACGATTGGAAGAAAGGTGCATGAACTGTCGGCAAATGGCGCAGTTTATATGTACGTGTATACAAAATACATATCTACACACAAATGGGGCGACGCGCGCAAGAGCATCAGCAACGAATATATGGAGTGGCGGCGTGGCGCACGCATGTATTTGTTGACCCCACGCGCCCAGATAATGTGAAAACGCAGACAGCGAAAACACATCGCAGACAACATCACTATGAAATAAACATCTACATATTATATATATATATTTAGATGACAAAGGCCAAATGATGGCGATTTGCACAAAAGAAATAATTTTATTCAGGAGAGGAAACATTAGTTTTTCACTTGAAGATTAAATTTAAATGTGGAGATTATTTTGACTTAGCCAAATTCGGGGATAATTTTGCATATCTTTAATTGTTTTCATAATTAAATTCATAAGATTATCCATAATCAATACTTATTACCAAAAAAAAAAATGAAAAAGATCAGACATAGAAGGGTTAACTATCAAAGTCATCTCTCAAGCGTCTCCAGAATCTAGAACTATTAAATACCTGCTATTCTGAATGAGTCACTAGTGGAACGTAACTCACTTTTCCCTAGCAGCCAAAGGTACTAGAACTTTCAAATTCATTATAAGTAGCTGAAGTTCTTTTAAGGTTACATACATTTTTCGGTCATACTTTAAAGGTAGCCATAGTTCCACATATAGGTACATCAGTATTGTTCCCGAAACACAATGTTCTATATGAGTTAATTTAAAGAAGTAGTAGTTCACAATTTTACAATTTTTCCTGATTGTTTTAGAGTACATTTAAAGTAGCTAGAGTAGTAACCAAAAGTCGTTGTTCTTTAAGAGTATTTTAAAAGTAGCTGAAGTACATTGTATAAAAAATAGTTTTTAATTGAATATATAAAAAAAGTACAAGATACAAAAAAAAAACACATTAGTGGTAGGTTCTTCTTTTGGAAAATGAATTTGGAATCAGATGTCTACAACAAGAATATAAAAGAAAAAAGGATATTATTTTTAATTCATTAATAATGTTAAGTTAAATAAACTTCTTCTGGTAAAGTTACTTTAACAGTATTTCGTATGGTACATTAATCGGTAAAAGTAAGTTAAATGAACTTTTAAAGGACTGTAAATGTACAGTTGGCAAAGTACCTTTAGTGCGTAATGTAAAGTGCTAAAGTACGAATGGGCTCTTCTAATGATAGCCCTCCGAATAGGGTTTGTAAGCAAACAAACAAAATCCACTGTTATGGACACAAAAAGAGTCATTCACAATATTATTCTCTAATTGAAAAGCAACATTGGCAAATATCAATTCCAAAACTATCTCTGCTAAACACTGGAAGCTAATTCACAATAACATTTCATTTCCGTATATAAATGTATATATGAAAATAGATATTTGGCTCAGAAATTACACTGACTTATTTAATTCAGTCTAATTAATAAGTCCATGAAGCACGCGTGGCACGTGTGTTCTAGTGTGCGTTGTGTGCCAATTACTATACTTACACGTATAAACATCTGATGCATAAATATATTTATGTATGTATGTGTGCGTATATATGTATCCCGTGTGTATAATTTAACAAAACTGCGCATTCACATAAATACTTTATCTTACAACACGGTGCGATGTAAACAGTGCACTGAAAACTATCGCGTAAAAAACACACACACATACACACATTCTATTCGAATACATATAAAATTCTCTCACACATTTCAAGCATGTTGCGCACGTCTGAATCGGTCTTTCTGCGCAGCACCAACTATATTTGAGCACACACAGACAAAGTGTTTGGTTTCACGCTCACGACATTCACATTTTTTTGAATAAAATTAAATATTTTTTTACATTGTGTTCTATAAATGTACATGCAAAAAGTCATAACTGTCAAAAGAAGTATAGAAATGTCAATTATATCCACTTGACCAGGCGATAAACTTTTTTAATCCACTTTTTTTTATACCGTTGTGCGTATATTTATTCAAAATAAAATTCCGAGTCATTGGAGTTCATGAAAATGTCATTATCGTCGTCTTCGGACGCACATCCAATAACACTTACACATACAAACACATAATAAAGAAAAACGTGCGCTGTGCCAGCTCCGCGAGCAAGTCAAAGTCCTTTCGAGTTCTTTTTTCTTTGTGTGTACGTGTACGTCCATTGTGAAAAATTCTCAGCTGTTCGCCATTCGCGGCAGGTATTTTCGTGCAAACAAAGGAAAACTGTTTCGTCGAATCACAACCACTGACATTTTCCACAACAGTGTACATATATCCAAATCAATATATACGGAATACCGAGTTTTCCAAACACATACATACTCATATTACAACAACAAAGACGGCTTATATATTATAGAGCTATATTATTCGGGAGAGAGCGAATGGAAACCCTTATTATATATACGAACTAACTAAAACACGTATATCCTGGATCCTCGCGGAGATTGGAGAGTATAAATGTTTCAATGAGAGTAGTATTAGTAAATAACTACATATATGTATGTATAGCTCCAGCTGGGCAGATAAAGAGGATTGCTGAATTGGATACATAGTATATACTCTCCCATATATATGAAAAACTCTCGCAGAGAAAAGTAAACATATACACATGTGTATGTATGCGGTGCGCATGCGCACACAAATACCATGATAACGAGACCCGTTGGTCTTGTTTTCATAATACAATAAAAAGTCTTTGTATTTTACTTGCACACAGTCAGAGACGTATAAATTACCATGCTTTCGACTAGAGATACACTGTTAGAAATGCGTAATTTGTTTAATAATTTTCAATTTCATTAGAATCAGCTGAAGTTCCTTTACTGTTTTAATTTTGTTTTATTGTTAAATACTTTAAAGATAGCCTGAGTACATCAGTAGCCTGGGTACATCAGTAGTTACCAATTCAATTTGTTCTTCTAGAGTACATTTAGAGTAGGTTAAGAGTATATTAAAAGTAGCCGCTAAGTAAGATTCTATTTGATTTTTTTTGACAGTCAACGTGTCAACATTTGTGTACTTTCACTGTTCTGTTTTACTAAAGGCGGATCCCTCTCCCCGTTTTGGATAACGAGATGCAACTGAATTATCGAGCATGCAATCTGGAAAGGCCCCAGGACTACAAGACAAGGGCAAGGGCTACTCCCCAAGGGCAATGACAAGGATAGGACGAAAACGAGGTCATACCGATCTATCTTTCACCTTCCAGTATATTGGAAAACATTGGAGGGGATGATGGTGGGGCGCCTGATGAGGACTGTGTAAAACCGAATGAGCGGGGCTCAATATGGTTTCTTTCGGGATAAATGCACTGAGGCGCATTAAATGCCAAAGTGCTTTATAGACTTTAAAGGAGCATTTGACAACCTTGGTTGGAACAATATCCTGGTCAAACTCGAAAAGGTTGGATGCCAATAAGCAGGATTATGGCACAGCTTATTCAAAATTGTCCGGTTTGTACGTGGGTGCCTGCCATAAGGTATACCACACGTTCCTTCCTGGGAGGGCTCGATAAAGCTCCAGTTGAGTTATTCTGCAAGGTAAAACTCCTCACTGGTGTGTGCGGGATCTATCTACTCCCTCACCACCTATGCAGGCTGGCTCCAGTTATTTTGTGACCGCCGGGTGGTGCTGAAGTGAGTTAAACGGTGATCTACACACCTCATTTGCAGGTTTTATGGCTCAAACTTCCGAAAGAAATAGGCAAATTCCAGAGGATTCCAAGAAACGAGTGCGACTTGAACAGGCTCAGCACGAAGATGGTGTAAAATGGACTATTGGTGACAATCGTGACGTGAGAGCTGGCATATATGCATCGCTACTTTTCCGTAGAACGGTCTCGACGGAGGCAATGCAGGTTTTGATTGCTGCTAGTAATACAGCGAAATGTCATGTACAGGATGAGGATAGGATTTCTGCTGGATGCTTGGCAAACCCGATGGAATGAGGACAGAAATGGATGTATAACGTTTGATTGGATCCCGAATGTTAGATACATGAAGGAACATGCGTTCTTTCAACTCAGCATGTCGCTGAGTAATCTACTCACAGGAAATGGTTCACTGAACGTACATCCGATCGAGTACATGTTCTCTAGGAATGCTCATTCTACGCAGATAAGGTTTTGAAAATCTCGGCATATCCACAGACGAAGGCACGGAAAATTTTGAGAGCGCATTGCAAACTCGGTAGACTTTCGCAAACCTACAGGAATTTGTGAATACCGTGTTCATGAGAAGGACATTAGCGTACGTGAAAGACCCAATTCTTAACGATCGTAGCCCAAGTCAGTAAAAACTATGGCGTCCGTAGGACATGGATCTAATCTCGCGATTCCAGACAAGCATGAGAGTGGGTAACGACACTCCGGTCTAAGCCACATAGGGGGTATATGTCTAGTAGAATGCTTGATCTGATCTCGCGATTTCATGCTTGAGTGAGTTTACCGCACTCTGGACCCAGTAACGTGTAGAACCAGCACGGGTGTAGCAGTCCACTGTAAGCTGTGTGACATTTTGTAGCGTGTGAGATAAACAATAATAAATTCACCAGATCACTCACCCATAGTTTCTCTGTTTTCATTATTTATTTAATATTATTATATAATTGGAATTCTTAGTCATAGTGAAGCTACCACAATTTAGTATCGAAACAGAAAGGGCGCAGTGTAGAACTGTCAGTGAGAAGGAGAGCGATGAGAAAAAAAACGTCAGCACTCCATGACAGCATGACGAAGGGAGTTTTTGTGCAACTCATGACTCGAGGATTAAGTCGCCAACCGCCATCAAAGAAAGAGGAAGAGAAGTTGAGTTGTTATCGATGAAAGCACGTCTCGGTGTCGTAAGGAGAGGACTTCCGCTGGTGGACAAGCCCGTGTGCGGACGAATAGAGGTACAAAAGACCCACCATCTTTTGGTCGCCACGAGGCATAACGGCGCACCCGTACCGTTACATCGAATCATTTGTGGCCGCGATTGGAGATTGAGACATCCATTTGGAGCCTGCCTGCTGGAGCCAACCCCATAGCGCAACACCAAGAGCTAACATTTGTTATTTGGCGTGCCGTGACCCGCACGGCTTATATTGCAACGACGGTAGTATTTAAATTTAGTTTTGTTTTGTGGCTAGTGAGAAATTTCGTTGAGGGTAAGTTAATGTTTTATTTATTGTCTGTTTAAGTTAAAGTAAAATTTATTGGCTTTTCCAATTATTGTGTGAATGTGTGAGTGAGTGGGTGAAATTTCGCGATTGTGTAAGTGTAGTGTAATATAAGAAATATAGGCGATATATTACGATGGATAGCCTTTTTGAACATTTCTGTGTAAAGACAACCCAACCCCCATGTCTGGTAGAGGCCCATGAAATAGAAAACTACGACCAACAACTTTTGAATATTTACTTGGGAAAACAACCCTTGCGGGCCATTGAATAGAACACATATTGCATAATACTTTAAAACAGATTTTTATAATTTTTTAAATATGTTATGTGTTCTAAACTTAGGCAAATATCATTTTTCATATTTATTTATTTTATCTTTTTTTTTATTTTATAATAAAAAACAAAGAAAATCCAATCTATGGATATTGTTATATGTATATGTATATGTTTTCTATCTTGTCTTTGTTAATGCCGCATTTCTGCGTATCAACATTTATGAATGTATATTTG
>JANSTU010030465.1:0-12112 GCA_027564075.1 Bolitophila hybrida
CCCGAAATCATTTTTAAAACATAATGGCAAACCCTTATCTTTATAATAAAGCTAAATTCTTGGCCATAACATTAAATATATGCGTTTTATTTCATCTTGAAAACCTAACCTCTAAAAAAAACACCCTTTAGTAATTAAGTAAAACGCAGTACTCACCGAAATGTCGGACACAATTACAAAGCAAAAAAAATATGCACAATACAATGAACATAGAATTGGCAAATGCTCCCAAAACTCCTAGAGAAGAATCCCACTAACGCACACTATGGCACACATGAACACGTCACGCAATAGAAACCAGCCGAAGAGTCCTCAAGTGCAACAACCAGCTCACAAATCTACTACTACTACTACCAATATTAAATACATTACGATTTTACTGTAACAGATATAAATAAATAGTTTCATCTCATAATATCCTTTATTCCCTTGAGGAACATATGCGATTAATTTGCCACGAAGTGACTCTAACTGCTTTTTAGGGCAAATGAGCCTTTTTTAGACATCTCTATGCACCTAGATCTATCTTGCTATTTACAGTATATTCGGAATCGTGAATCATCATCGCCATTATATATTTATTGTTCTATACAGAGTGCGGTTGTAAATGTAAATTGATGGCATCAGTGTCCCGTTATTAAAAATCAATAAACTATTATTTGCAAGAGGGACCTACTAATTTAAAGTGATAAATTCGAAAAACACTCTTCACTCGACTGGGAATCAAACCTATCCACAAGCCAAGGCGTTTACCCAATCTATGGCATCAGTTAATGAACAGTAATCAGCAAAGTTAATAAGATTCCAAGAAGCGCTGCACACGTTTTCCGAATGATGTTACCCACGTACAACGTATATAAAATATACTACTTCTATTCTCTATTATAAATGTTGCGTCATTATCATGTTCACATCCTTTGGACGGGTGCTGCTGCTCCAATTGTTCGTTTGCCGAAAAACGATGGGAATTTCGTCATAACGGAAGATACACAAAATCTATACATAATGCTATATACATTTCTATACATATATTATGTACTATATAACACGCGTTTCTTCAGCTCGAATAACCTTGAAAGGTCAACTTTGCGACGGTATATATACTTATTTGCGCAGAGGCGCACGCGGGATCTTATTTACTCTTCACCGTTAAGTTTTATATATATTACTTATGTATACATATATAGAAATACATCCCGAAATGAAATTTTGCAATATTATATATAGTAATAGTATATTAGTGCGTGGGCCACTGAGCCGTCGCGTCGCATTGCACTGTTGTTTGACTTTAGAGACGTAAAGTATAGGAAAATGAAGAAAATGCATCATGACTTGTGAGCATTTAATGTTTGCACGTCGCATTACTGTTATTATATATTCTTAGAACGTCTGTGTGCTACAGGAAAATATATATAACATATGTAAAGTTATAGGACATACGGCAACGGACAATATTGTCTCTCATTCAATTAAATTAATGTATGCGGTGTACTTGAGTTATTACATTTGCTTGATGGTGTGGGAAAGAACTGTTATATATTGTATGACAGAATGTACTTTATGGTATAGTTGTATGGCACAATACAATGCTTATACAAAGTTGGCGCCAAGAGGCGCGGGGCCAAAAAGTGTTCTAGGATCAAATTCCTCACACATACACTTTCACACAAGTTACACCGCAATGTCCGCGATATATACATACACTTATATTTAGCAAATCGTTTTGTGAGAGTTTGTGTATATGTGAGAGAGTGTTTATTGCGTCTGCACTTATTTAAAAGCGCGCCGTCCGGGATGAAACTCGTTGCTCTGCAAGGATGCACGTATATAAGTGTGGGTGTATGCCAAGCTGTCACAAGAGACCACTTCAACTTGTCCATTATTCTTTAACGATGCTAAACGTGCCTCGTGGTTTGTAAATACTTCTATCTTCTTCGTTTGAATTGAAGTTTTTATTGTTCAGAGCATAAAGCTTCTTGACGAATTATCGGATTGAGCTTTTTTGTTTGTAATTTCAAGCAAATACTCGAAAACGTATCAATATATAACAATATTTATATGAAAACATCAGGAAACCAAACAAATACATATATACAATATTGCACACGCGCTGTCTAGCTTGCGTCACAAATCTTAAGCCTCGTATCGAGCAATCTTCCGCGATCACATGACTATTCGGCCACCGGCTTCAAATCGGTACCACAAAAAAAAACACAAGCAATTCGCGCTGATTGACGTATTTCCTGTGACGTACATAAAGGAAATTCGTATTTTATATAGATATGTTCATAATATTGTATAATATATACTAAAAAAAACATAGCGTAGTTATTTTCACAAGATTTACTACTTTCAAACAATGTTGACGGAGAAAAAAAGTTTGGCGGAAAAATGTGCGAAACTCCCACATACAAAACCAACTAAATACATACAATGTTATGTACTGTATAAAATACTATTTTGTCTGTGTGTATTCATATAAATTACCATATACTAAACAAGTACCGCATATACAAATAAACATATAT
Source organism: Bolitophila hybrida (assembly GCA_027564075.1). Classification (NCBI taxonomy): domain Eukaryota; kingdom Metazoa; phylum Arthropoda; class Insecta; order Diptera; family Mycetophilidae; genus Bolitophila; species Bolitophila hybrida. The sequence goes on from JANSTU010030465.1 coordinate 2,529, forward strand.
TGAGTGACCTAAATCGAATTGTTTCTGGCATAAGATCAACATTTTTGAGGATGTTTTTGTTGTTGTTGTTGTTGATGGTGGTAGTGTCAAACGTGTTGGTATTGGTGGTGCAACCATATATATAGACAAATATATGTAATGGTTAGTGTATTTACATGAGGATGTAGATTTAGTTTAAGTGGCTATTTGTTTTGAACTGTCGAAACATCAATCATCGATACATTGTAGGGATTTCCATTTGTGTATTTATTTGTATCTATAGATGAAAGATTGAATGATTACCTCTGCGACGTGTGTATTTTTATAATATATAACATACATTTGGTAGTGGACATTTGTTTCAGATAGCTTTCATCATTATATTTTGATTTTTACTAAATATATTAACTTCTGGTGCTTTTTAGGACGATGCTCCGAGTTCAGTGTGTGGCAGAACAGTAAATCATATGACTGGAATCGCGAGATCAGTTCAGCGATTCTGGCCGCTTTAAGGACAGGTTCCACCAAACAATTTACAAAAAATCGTTTTTTTTTCGTAAATTGCTAGCAAAAACACTTAGAAATAATATAGAATTAGACCCGAAGGTCCGCACGACCGAGAAGTAGGTATACAAGGGAGAGCGGAGCGATCCAAGCGGTAAATCCGGCCGCCCGAGCAGCCCGAATTGTGCCGACGGATCGACTTATTGTTCTCTGTCCCTTCATTTTTAAGATATATTCCCTTCCCTGCCTACGAAGACCAGGAAGTAGTTGTATACGCAGCCAGATTGGATATATGAGTAAAATTCACTTTTTTAAGTTTTTTTTACGAACAAAAACTTGAATCGCCTTTTTCAGTTACACTTTTATTTAGAAACTATTACACTCGTATCAACATGAACTAAACGGGATTTTACACTTAAAATGTGCCTCTATGGTCGGAACTACAACCGAAAATATTCATTGTTTTTTAAAAATGTTATAAACAATTAAAAGTGAAAAAAGGGTAAATTTTTTTTTAAAAAAAGTCGCCATTTTGTTTTTTTGGGTGAAAATGTAGTTCCGATCATAGCCAATGTGATACAGAATAAGAATCCATTTCGATTTTTGCTTTCAGATGATTCGTTATTGAGTTAAACACGTTTTTTTGGAGGAACCTGGCCCTGAGCGAGAAAAAAATGTTTGATTAACACCAAATTTTACGATATGACGTCACCCTTAAAGCACATTTTTGATTTTCATGCGTTTATTTTACCGCATGCATTGGCGCTGCAGCAGCGCTATGTCGCTTGTGCGTTATCGCATTATAAAAAAAACCTAACGATGCGTTGACCTGATAAAATTTTCGCGATGATGCGGCTCCGTTATTGACAATTATACAACTTTTTAAGGAGTTGATGAAGATGGTTAGTCAACATTTTTTGAATATTGAATATTTTGAATATAAATTTTGATTTAAATATTTTTGATAAATTGTATAATAACTAATAATGTTCATAACGTTTAACGTCTCTTCTTCTTTCTCTATATGGAGTACACACGTGAATGACTTGACAGCTGTCGGTCAAAAATACTGTCTTAATAAAGTACTGAGTATAAAATTTTAAGTAATGTACCATGCAGTACGTGGCAAACGTTAACATAAATAGATTCGTTGGTGACTGGCAACGAAAAATGGATCACATACGTCAATATCAAGCGAAAACGGTCGTGGTCGAAGGCCGATGAATCGTCCCAAACAGTGGCCAAGGCGGGATTGACGGCCAGGAAGGTTTTGCTGTGTGTTTGGTGGGATTGGAAGGGAATCATCCAATTTGAGCTGCTCCCATATGGCCGGACGCTTAGTTCTACCATCTACTGCGAACAACTGGACCGCTTGAAGCAGGCAATCGACCAGAAGCGTCCAGAATTGGCCAATAGGAAGGGTGTAGAGTTCCACCAGGACAACGCCAGGCCACACACATCTTTGGTGACTCGTCAGAAGCTACGTGAGCTCGGATGGGAGGTTTTATCGCATCCACCATACAGCCCGGACATAGCGCCAAGTGATTACCACCTGTTCCTGTCCATGACGAACGCCCTTGGGTGTAAAGTTGGCCTCAAAAGAGGCTTGTGAAATGACATTTTGTTTTTGGAACGTGTTCACAATCAGAATAGAGAAATCTCGTTAACTTTCGGTGTTCCTAACTGTTTTTGAGTTGAATATCATAAAACCATTGAACTCATGTTAAAATTCAAAATTATTGTATTTCTCCATTAAACAACGTGCGAGATATTAATCACCGAGCCCTCGAACACATGAATACATAATGCAATTTGAGGTGCAACGCGAGTCTAATCTCAAAAACCCACGGGAATACACACATATTATACGTGTGCATAATTTATACACCTAACCGCATATACAAATGCAATCGGAAAACTGTGTGCGTATTATAAACCCAGCGCAACAGCAGTATTCATTAAATATGCAGTGAAATGTTCCCTTTTTCAATTTAGCAATAAAACAATCTCTGGCGTTGCCGAATTATATTCTTGCAACCGAAACTTTGAATGAGCAACACACATATTGAACAAAAAAATACACACACACACCAGTATAATGTATATATATAAATAATAAATTGGCCTATTGTGGAAAATTTTAAGCGATAGAGTTGATCTCTCTTCACAATTTTGGTCTAAAATTTACCAGCTCCATGTGTCTAAATAAAATAATCATACATTTAAATTAAACAATTGGATGACAAGCGCAAAAAGTCTGCGTGTGCACCCACTGCCATAACATTTGACTGTTACGAAAAATTATGACCCATTCATCGAATTGAGCATTAAATTGCATAAATGCGCGCCACGATGTATCTATTTACCATATAGAAAGTTGTTATCACTAAATATATGTCCAAATAGGTACTAACATTTTTTATTCATTTATATAGATCAACATGAAATGAGATTGGTGACATTCCCATTCGAAATGTCGAGTTCGATTTCCAGAAAGGAATTGCTAGTTTATTACTTTGTTTCAATTTCAGGAAAACGCGATTTTATTAGATGTACAATCGTTTAAAACTGAATGTAAACAAAGAACCTAATGTATATTTTAAAGAGATGCTAGAACTTTTCGACTTTTTTTTCTAATCGAGTGTACAAAGCAGTAAAATTTTGTATTATGACCGTTGCTGCTCTCCCTTGTGACACGCGCAATATTTTATTGTTATTGGCTTGTCATCAGCCTTGTAGTACACATCCTATTTGTGTCGAGTGTTCTGTATATATACATCATGATATACTTGTGAACTAGGTATATATCTCTTTATTTATGTATATTATATGTATTCTGTAATGGCACATTCGCAGTGGGGTGTACACTGTATATAAATAATCTGCTCCCCCAACGTGCCTAACTGGCATCGTTCCAATATAAGCTATACTTTTCGCACAACAAATTCTCAAAAAGTTAACTGTTGTTATTTAATGGTATCCCAGTGTGCACGGCTTAAATAAAGTTTTCTGCTTTAAAAAAAGCTTACATTTTTTTTTATTTTTTTTGCATAAAAAGCATTAAAATAAACTTTAAATGTCTGTAATCGTTCGCTGATTATATTTTCCGACTACGAACAACATGAAATATATCGGAATGTGCTCCTCTGATTGTCTAATGAGCCGAAAAAAGCGAATCCAAAGAAAAAATATGGATGACCCATATTTCCGCCATTTTTTATATGAATATTTTTCAAATTTTTTGTACAAGTTGTGTGTAGAATTATTTTTTTTTTTTTAAATTCGAGAGAAGGGTAATTTTTTTAACTTTCGTACCTTTATTTTCATACCCACATTAACCACATTATTATTAAATTCAAGCGTAATGATGATTACCCCCAAAACGATGTTATGTTGCACAGCAAAACAGTTTGCTTCATAAACCGGAAGTATCAATGTGAATGGGGCATCACACTATGTACACTGCTAAAAAGTGACGACCATGAACAGACGATGCACGGCGGACCTGCACTGATGTTGGCCTACTTGCGACGGGCCTATTGGATCATCGATGGACCTAACCAAGTGCGTCAATGTGTAAAACGTTGGTGATGCCCCCTCGCGGAAGGAGTAAAGAAGTGAGTGAGCAGGGACGTTAGCGTCGATGGAGTCGGCGAAAACGACGCAGAGCGGAGCACCGACCAGCCAGGAGGTGGCGGACAGCCTCCTGATGCGTAGGCCGGACGCTATCCCGCAGGTGAGGGTGACGGCCTCACCTCCGGAGTCCGTTTCCGTCGGTGAGATGCGCTTGGTGACTAACAAGCTGCAGTCGCACTTGATCACCAAGTGCAAGTTGAAGGCAGAGGACCACACAGAGGCCCTGCAGATTTCTGGAGAGTAGCAGTATATCCTGGTACGAAGTCTTATGACGGGCCCACAGACGAAGAGAACCCCTGGAAGGAGGTCTAGGTCCCGTGGTGCAAAGGAAACTGTGCGCGTAACTGTGATTCCAAAGTACTGATCCGTATTCCAAATGTGATCGAACATGTGCACAATACATTCTTTTGAGTGCTTTGCGATCTACAAAATCAGCACAAACTCTCATCATGACATCAAGCATTGAATACGCATTAGAAGTAGCCACGGTTATGTATGATCACGCATTTCTTAAACTCTCTCAAGAGGAACATCTTCAATGCAATACTGTGACAAAATCGGATAACCTTACCGGAAAAAGATCATACATTTGCATTTACCGATATTCAAGTAAAGGCAATTTTTCTGACACCATAATGAGAGCATGTCTAAATCTCGTTGCGAGTTCAAAACGTCTGAACGTCTAACATCAGGAATAAATCCATGAACTCATTTCTAATATTTAATAGTTGTTGCATGCTATTGTTGAAATGAAAATTTTACAAATAAATCTATCTATTTGTTTATATGATGATATGATGATCATATACCTATCAATCCAAATGACACATCTTCACTTAAATACACATTTTAAATCAATATAGATTTGAAAAAAAACACCAATCATCACGTCTAGTTGAACCCAACCGGAATGCCATATAAAAGTGCTCATAAAATGCATATATAAATCAAAAAACTCAATTGAAACTATAATAAAAATCTTTTAACTTTTCTCGGTTCTCGGTATCATTTCCTATTGAATGCATGCGAATGTATTTATGAAATGACATTTATGTGCTTGGCTTATAATCATGGTATTCAATCATTTCTATATTATATGTATATTTATATGTATAATTGTAACATACTATATAAATACCTGAATTGTAGTATATATTGCACAATGAACATGGACTTGCGAGCTGGTATGTTCAAGGCTATAGAATTCATATTATGTATTAAAATAGTACATGCATTTATAACAGTATGTATGCAGAGTTTTCAACATTACATGAATTCTGCTGTGTACAATAATTGAAAGTCCCGATTGCACTCTATATGTGAGGTCGTTGCCTGTGTATATTTCAGCGATTTGACGGATCAATAAAATAAACCGTTTAAAGATTTTCTCTGTATGATTTGCAAAGGAAAAAAGCCACATAAACAGTATAAAACAACAACAACAAAAGTGTGAAAACAAACTTTCTAGAATCTGTCTTTTGCACATATAACACAATACATTTGCAATTACTAGTTAAGTTTGCATGCGCACGCGACATCCCAATCAAATCTCTCTACGGGTGGTGCGGGGATTTGGTGTCCTCCAACATGTTGCATGTGTTCGCGGCCGCGTATTGCACAGCTCTATAAAGTATACATGGATATGTATAATGTACATACTTGAACAGGATTTACAAACTATACAAGTGTATTATATGTTCATTATCAATATAAACATTATATAAAGAGCACCAGGAGACGATGGGTATGAACATGCGCGCAGTACCTCCTCTGTCTATACCATCCCAGTATTGCAATATTATTACATGATGGTGATGGTTACGAGCCAGCTGTGCCCTGGACTTCGATTGCCATGTTGCCGTTAAAACATTTTATGCCGATCGATTTATTAGGCGGTCGTTTTGCCGAGTCTAAGGAAGCAACGTGATGCAGCGTAAAGAGATGGGCAATTGCATTACACAAATTGCATTGCACACTTTTTATGCTGTCTGCGCCCATTGCACACAGTTTAAATAAGATTCGGTTTCGCGTATAATTTATTATTTATAAATGTGTTTACGAGATGTATTAAGTTAGTCGGGAGCAATTGAAACATTAATTTTATGTAATGCGTTGTTTATATAGATGTTCCCTTGAAAGTGACATTGAGTGACTTTCAGTTTTGTAGTTGAATGATGTAAAAATAAATTCTTCTAAAATATGGTAGATGAATTATTTTTTTAGGCATGTTTGATAGAAGTTTTAGTGGTCAATGGCCATTCAGATTCTGTAAAATAAATGAACAAAATATGCTAACTTGCCTAAAAAAATATGTTCAGGTAAATACAAAAAAATGAAATACCCCATTTTCTGAATATTATTAAATTATTAAAAAATTATTAAAAAATCAAATTCCCCATTTTCTGAATATCGATCTATCTGTTATCTCTTGCCTAGATAATACCGAGTTGCCATTTGCCATTTAGAAAAAGGTACACGTCTCCTACATGTCTATATTTATTCCTCTTATGTACTACTTGAGTATCTGCTAGCCATAAATTCAAGAGACGATGATGAACATCAATAATATCAAAGCAAAGCTTTAAATGCAGTGCCGATAAAATAATGGCAGCACTTCGGACGCAATTTCACGTAGAGTGTGAAGTGGTCTCATAAGTCGTGTTTGGCTGCCTTGACTCCGGATTCCCAGATTCCACCACGATGAACCAGATGGTTGAATTCCCAAGAAGTAACTTCATTTACCAGAGTGTTATTGTCTTTCTCAACATCTCTATTGACGGCAATCAACGACTACCATCGACGAAAATGTGAACGTTAGTGGCTATCTTGCTATTTTTATTTGGAATTATTGTTATTGAGTGTAAAATTATGTAAATTGGTATCATCGATGTCCAGTTACTCCAAATAATAATCTGGTGTTCTGTATACACAATACACACAACAAATACACTTTGTTTTATATTAAAAAACACTTAGTATAATGTGTCGACCTACTGTTGAATGGGTATAAATAATCGACACACATGCGAAATAAAATCACTTGTAAATAATCATTCAAAACTCAAACTAATATGTATTAAAATTAAAATAATTTAAATAATTAATTTTATATTTTCTTGAATCACAAAAATAAAACCTTTGCGTTCTAAAATAATAATAATAATAGCAAAATAAACCTAATTATTTAAGGTGCTACATTCGAAAAACTTTTCGGTATGCCGGGAATCAAACTGGATACCTCCCAACTGCCAGTCATTAATCATTAAACATTTTACACAAGTTTGTCCACAAAAAAAATGCAGATGAGAAATGTTGTTCGCGATGGTGGTACTCAAAAATATAAACGGTTTTCCATCTACCATACAGAATTGAAGTGAGCTCCCCAGACTTTTTGTATACGCGCACAAGAACAAAAGTAAAGAACAGAAGTAAAAAAAGTAAGTAAAGTAAGTAGTCCCACGACGGTAATGATGACTGGTAATCTCGCTGGAAGCAATGAGCCTACCCTAGCAGCCCAAGTTATGGAAAATTCAAACCTAAAGAACTTTCAAGTTCATTAAAAGTAGTGAAGAACTTTTAAGGTTACAATAATGTTTCAGTCATACTTTACATATAGCCAGAGTACCGAAGGGGTACGTCAGTATTGTTACAGAAACTTAATGTTCTTTAAGAGTACATTTAAATTACTGTTAGCTAGACTACACACATTTTAGTAACCAAAAGTCGTTGTTCTTTAAGAGTATTTTTTATATAATAATGTGTAATACATATATTTTCTTAATGAATAAATACAAAAGTACAGGATATAATAATAATAATTATTTTTATTATTAAAAAAAAATCTGTTAAGGAAAAAATGTTAATCGAAAATGTGATTCGAACCTAGCGTCATAGAAAAAACTTTCGAAACACTCTAAAGACAAAGCTTATATACGATCATAATAATAATTGTATAAGTTATGCATACAGTTCTATATGTGTATGCACATACATATATTTTTCATTTTTGTCTAAATGTAATTTATATTTTATAAATATATATTCTAACGGTGGAAAACACGGTACTTTGAATATAAAAGAAAAATCATATAACAATATTACATGAACTTTAAATAAACTCGAAATGTACCTTTGTCATTTTCTTGCGTATAATATCTTTATAAGACCATAAATGAACAAAGTGTGGGCATCTAGGTTATTCTTAAAAAAAAGAATGAATACTTGTCATACCATGGTATGCTAGTCTGTACCGAAATGGTTGATTTTAACTTTATCAACCGAAAAAATAAATTGAAGATTCCGATTTGTAAGCATAAGTTTCTGAAACCATGTGTGTGTGAGTTTATCAGATATGACCGAATATCGTATTATTATTTTTGTAAATCTTTCTATTAAATATTATAACACTAATGATTCAAATAAAAATAAAAAAATAAAATTGTAAAATTGTAAAATTGTCCGAAATGAACGGTCATAACTTCTCCATAATCCAGGCTATGATTGCACTGGGAACATATGACTGAAATGTACGGTGATACCTTGCCCATAATATGGGTCATAATTTCCAAGGGAAGATATGACCATTTTAACCGCAATCCAATTAAATATGGCACGGTAATGGGTTTGTTATCGAGGTGGGGTAGGGTTAAGTTGCCTGGAAAATTGGCATTTACCACAATTGCAAAGGATGTTAAAATAATATATAACAAGAAAATTCCGATTAGTTCGGTTGAAGTAACGAATAAAAAAAGGAAATACAAGATGATAATAAAAACGTTGTCATGAAAGCTTTCTTTTAATAGTCCCATTTGAGAGACATTGGGGTATAAAGAATAATCGAAAACGAGAAAACAGAACTACATACAAAAATGTTAGACAGTGTTAGATTTTTACCAAATTTTCTGAAAATGTAAAAACGATAATTTTTGAAGATTTGTGTTTATGGCTCTAATTGTGTACTGGTCAAATTTTGAATAAATATTAAGGAATATGAGTTCAGAATATAGAGTGGATGCGTATCAAAAAAAAAAATTGAAAACGAAAGCTTGGAATCGATACAAACGGACAAATAGTGCAGCTGACCGTTCAAGTTATGTTAGTCTGAGATAATAGGCTTTTGTAACTACTTCGAAAATGTTTACATTTCTGATGACGATCAATCTTTTGGAGTTTCTGAAGGTGCTGATCTGAGCTATATGTCCTTTACTCGCATTGAAGTCTTACAATCCCTTTTGAACATTAATGTGAATAAGGGCAAAGGACCTGACGATATTCCGCCATTGCTTTTGAGGAAATGTGCTGAGTCTCTTCAGATAATCTTCAATCTGTCCCTTTCATTCAGCATCTTTCCAGATCGTTGGAAGACGTCTTATATCACACCCACATTCTAAAGTGGATCCAGAAGTGATATTTCAAACTACAGAGGGGTAGCTATATTGCCTACTATAGCTAAACTCTTTGAGTCT
>JANSTU010030476.1:0-12109 GCA_027564075.1 Bolitophila hybrida
TATTATTGTACACGTCAACAACAAAAATTGTGTAAACAATTTGATACGTTTTTATGTGAAGGCATCGTTTTTGATGTGAGTATAGTTTGTGTTATTCTATGACCGAACAGAGATAACGAATTTATTACATATAATATACCTGAAACTGATAAGATATACTATATAAATGTGTGTGAATATGTACGCTGTCTGCATGTGAGTGTGTGATATGTGTATTCAACTACAATAAAGATTCAGAGGTAGGCCGGCCATTCAAGCAGGTATCGACGATTTTAAAAGATTTTTTTATATAAAATGTACAACTATAAGCAGTGGAAAAATATATACGATTCGATTATAGATTATTATAGAAGATGTGTTTATGTGTATGTGTGGTACAAGCGTTTATAAACAAAAAAGGCAGGGGTTTTGGCTTGATTGTAAAAGCAATTTCAATGATTGATATAATATGGTTTTCATATAAATTTTAGGCCTACTAAAACCTATTTAAATTGAAAATTAATATTTTGATTTGGTCTAGAAAGGATTGTTTATAGCAACTAACACATTTTATTATACATAATATTAAATCGTTATTGTATTTAAAAACTTAACAACTATTTTTTTGTACGAATAAAGCGTAATTATTAATATTTGGTGCAAAAATATATTTATTGGAGCACATTTATTATTTTAAGTGTATTATTATTTTTAAAATGTTTGTAGGTGTAACAAATATGACAGCATTTAATAGGTTCAAAAACATTTTTGTCCAAGTCAATTTTTCACAAAATAAATAGTCCATTACAAAATACTGCATATTTAACCATCGGTGGTCACTTTTCTTAGGAATAACACAGTGGTTACAAGGGGGTCAATTTGACCCCATCATATTTAAATGGTTACCACGTTGACTGTATCGTTCCGAAAGACACAATAAAATCAGGATATTAGTTTGAACTTTTCAGAATGAGAGTATCATAGACCATTTTTTTTAAATAAATTTAAAAAATGGGAAAATCAACAATGATGCAATGCGGTATGGGTGATAGTCTTGAGATATCATACATTTCGGAAAATTCTGCAATTCTTTCACAAAGGGAACCTCAATGCGTCGTTAGATGGTAGGTCAGTTATCTTGCGCGCCAACAACGTATAGTAATTCTAGCTTAAAGTTGGGGTTGGGGACAATTTTACCCTTAGTGACCACGGAGGGTTAAAAATAAATTAAAACATAATGCAGTGTACGGTATTGATTACGCCGGACACGTCAAAATTTGCGTCGTATTGCTTACCAGAAATGTTAAGGAATGGATTGTTAAAAAATAGACTTCATTTAATTATAGTATCTCATGTAGTGGAATCATAGAGCACTTGTATAATTTTATGTCACCACAAATAATAGCACTATTTATTACGAGAATGCCATTATCCAATAAAAATATAAACTAATATTTTAAAACTTGCTTTGAACCTTCTAAAATTTTAGGCAAAAAGCCAAATTGCTCAAATAAAGAATTTTCTAAGAGTAGATTATTTAATTTGTCCATGTCTGTAACACATTATAAAACGTCAAAAAGTTAGGGATCAAAAGTTAGGGATTTAAAGAGACTTTTCCTAGTTAAATTTAAATAGACTTAAACACCACTGTAAAATTTTCAAAAAATCGAATTAAAAAAAAACTTTAAAATTCCCTACATGATTTACAAGAATCATGTAGATTAATAATTAATAAATAGTTTTTCAGTATGGGTTTCCTCGATGACGTCATAATTAAAAAGGTTAAAATCCACGAATGCTGCAAAAATCACTTTTATTTTATTTTTTAAATATTCTATATTCAGATTTTGAAATGTGTGTTTATAAAGGAGTAAATAACTTTTCACACCATTAAAGCGTATTGTGTACGATTCAGTTTATAGTTACACAACAAATGGGTAGACATGTTTAAACTAAGCATAGTTTTACAGACAGATGAACCCATCGCTCATGCCAGATAAGAGGTCTAAACAAAAATACATTTGATTTAATTAATTTATAGTGACAGTCGCAAATTGCATTCCAATCAAATATTTATGTTATTATATATATGGAGATAGTGTATAATTTTTCGCAGCTCGCATCCATATTATATAAACAAAATAATATAGTGAATATATAGTCAAAATAAAAACGCAATCGCTCATAACAAAATTGCATCGACTTAAAGGCGTGTGCGCACGCGGACGCAAAATTAAACGGAAGCCACCGTAACAGCGTCAAGAAAACACTTTGCGTCTTCGATCGAAGACGAGTGACGCGAAAACGCAAGCAGAATGTATTTCTATAGAACCGCATACGTTTGCAAGTCGAGCACACACATATATACATATATACAAAATACATATATACGTAATTTATTCATATTATGCCGAATTCCCCAATTATATATTTCTGTGTTGCTCGTTTTATAAGACGTCTTTTAAAATTGATTTTTCTAAACATTTATAATACACACATTTCACAATGACCCCATTGAAACGAATATAATATGTAATATTATGCTATTTATATATTATTATATATTATGTATGCTTGTGTGTGTGTGCACACAATAAAACACATCTCTAATGAATTCCTAAAATTGATTAGATATGCTCTTACTCTTTCAACAGCGCGCGTTCACGAAACACACCAATACATACAAAACAAAAAAATATCTTTATACACATTTTTATATTCACAAAAATTCTTATTTTGTTTTGTTATTTTAATTTATTATTTACCATGTGCCTTCTTCTTTCTGGATTTCGGCGCCATGTCTGCGAACCGCTTACTGCTTCGACTGGCCTTTTCGAGCGACCGTCTCAGAGCCAAAGTCTTTTTACGGTTTGAATGTGTGCGTAAAGGTGGTGGGCCCTCGAAAGGACTCAGCGGCTGCACCGTATCCTCAGTTATGTTCACCATATGAACGTAGGCAATAACACCAGTGTACTTGCCAAAAACAGTACCTCTATCTCAAGTATATATATACCGTTATAATAATAATCTATCCAGTTGTTCGTTTATCTCACATAACCATATTATATAGTTTTTTTTAGAGTAGTGGTTGTAATCCATAAATATAATGTTCAAGATTCACCACCAATCACACTAACACATACACATTCATCACCGGGATGTCCTCTCGCGTGTAAACATTTATTATTATGTTTGTTCAGTACAAATGCACAGGTTCAATATATCAACTTCACTTCAGCGAGAGCAGAGGCCCTGTGTATTTATGTATATTTATGAACTCGTGAAAATTTTTACGTGTGGAAAAGCGCGCCGCAAACACTGTATTCCTCTTGTTGCGTCAAAACAGTATCTAATTATAGCACAAGCGCGAGACGTATTCACGCTAAATGTGTTTCCACCGAAAAACTAACGAATTTATATCCCACTGCAATAATCACACGATAATTCAAATGTTTTAATTAATTACGGAAATTCACGCTGATTCGGTCGATGAAATTTGTTTAAACTAAAACTCAGATGGGATGGATTTGTAGTAGTTGTTGTTTTTGTTAAACTCGCGAGCGTTCCTACACACATGCGCTATAAATATCTATATATATATATATATATATAAAGCGATATACACACTCACGCATTACTGTTCAAAACATTCAATACACTGCTATAAATAATTGTGAAAAATATGAAACACAGACTCGAGAAAATTGTAAGAGCACGCGACAGAGAACCGTTCGACAGAACTGCTCAACTGAAACTAAACGAAAATCGTATACTTTATTTTAAATCAGAAATTCAGAACAGACCTACACATACACATAGCCACGCACACCAAAGCACAAAAGCGTAGGCATACAAGTGTCGCATGAATCTCGCTCGCTCGCACTAATTTCGTTGTTGCTGTGACAGCTCTTGTGTTTGTATCGTACGTCCTCAGACCCAATGAACAGCGGCTTTTTTTATTTTTTATATATATTTGTATAATACTCGAATACTCGGTTCGCATATATGCATCTTGATCGAAAAGAGAACGACCGAACATTACGAACATGATGTAAAACAACATATAAATAAAACAAAAAAAAAAAGAAAATGCAAAGGTAAGGTGTTGGATTTCGCACAAATTGGCACTTCTGGTGTGTAGACGTCAGCAAATGCGCTATTGTCTTTGTGATTATAAAAAATGGCATTCTTGCATTGGTGTCTGCGTTTTTCCAAGAAATTAGCTGGATCTCAAACGATTCCAGAAACACGGTATACATTGAAAGCTTTGTTTTGTGCAAAAAAAGGATTATTTTAAAAACGTTTATATTGTTTGTTTTATATTTTGTAATATGAACTAGCGTGTTTCGTATTTATAATATGCCAATGGTTTTACATCATGATGAACAAATTTTACATACCTTTTGTACATAATTTTTGTGTACATAATTTAAGGATGATAATATTTCACACAGATAAAACGCTGCTGCTAAATAAGTTACATTTTAATGTAGACTTTAGAAAAGCATGTTAAATTATATTTTTAAATAAATCCAAAAAATAATTTAAAATGCAGATAAAATACTTTTTGAAGTCAATTGAGTGGTGGCACAGAAGTCATAACATTACTCATAACCAAAGCGTCGTGAGTTAGAATCCAGGCACAGAAATGAAATGTTTCATAATATAGTATATATTTGTCACTATGACCATATGACCATAGAAAGGATGTTAATGATGTCAAGGGTGCCTAGTTCGATCGTATTTGCGACACAATAAAAACCAGAAAATATCATAATATATGTGTATAAAGCTTGAATAAAAGTTTTTCAAAGCCAAGACCATCTAAGGTTGTGTGCCAAGAATATATTTATTATTATTAATTGAGTTTTAAAATTTGTTACGGACAAATATGTTCACTATTAATTAAAAAAAAAATATGTTTAAACTCCAGAATTTAATTAACTAGTACCTACTAAATTCAGAGCCATTATTTTATAATATATGCATGCGTTTTTACATATTCATAGTGGAATTTTTATATTACATTTGACTTCCGCCACTCGATAATATAAGAGGTTTTATAACCATAACAACCCTTTGTTCTAGTTTGTGGTCTGTGTTTTGGGAGCCGTATAAACGTCGCGTCGCTACAATAAATGTTACCTAATATGAGCCGATTCCAGGTAATTTTTGCAAATTTGTTAAAATAATAATGAGGACAGTAAATACATGAATATTTTGTCGGCTCAAAAACAAATAAGAAGGTTGGAAATAAATATTCGTTTATGAGTGTATTTTATTTTATATTATTTTTTAAAACTAACTTTGAATAAAAACGTTTTTTGTATATTATCTCAAATATCGAATTACTCTGTCAGTAACAAACATTAGTACAGTAATTAAAATGATAATAGCATCAAATTTTATTATAATTGTTTATGGAACGAAAAAACTGGCATAAATCAATGATTGAATTGATTTTAGAAAATAAATTAGTACATTCACAATGATTCGATAGAAAGAAAAACTTTAATAATTCATTACATTGGTGCATAATTTAAACTATTATTTACTGATTTTTTGTAAATGAGGATATAATTCATGCATATATTTTTTTAAATTACACATCTATTTACAAATATTCAGTAAATATTAACATGATAAATGCAAATAATTGATTTCTATAATATTTATTTTATATACAATTACTAAAATCAAGATTTTTTCTTAATTTAAGAAATTATTTCCTAATTCTATTATTATTTGTAAAATAAAAATTTTGAGTTCTATTAAAATCTTATTCTTCATGCATTTTAAATAGAAAATAAGATCCTACATTGTCGGCATTGATTTTCAATGTCTTTAAAAATGTCGAAAAGATATTTAATAATAAATGCATGTTGACTAAATAGAAAATTAAAAGGTCACAATAAAAAAAATGAGTGGTAGGCTTCAAAGGTCTTTTACAGGTAGCTGTACAGAAAATTCAGAAAAAATATGTATAGTATGGATATCCAACAAGCAAAATTTGTATGATAATGAATACTATCGTATTTATTTTGTTTAAAAATTCTGCTTTTATTGCTAATTTAAATCTGAAATATTTGGTTCCCATTTTATTTTATTCTTTCAAGTCACCAAAATAAAAATAATTATAATGGCCGGATTTGATAAAAAAACTGTTCAAAAAAAATAAAAATCAAGGAAATTTTGGGAGTTTGCGATGAATGCGATGTTCAAATATATATCATTTTGTATGCAAATTGTACACAAATGTTTTATGTATTCTTTATTGTTTCTTCTTACTAAAGTAAGTTATATAAATAAATATTATTTAAAAATATTAAATTATAGTAATTTTTATATTAAAAAAAATACTTCATTATGTTTCTCTCATTCGTTCCTTTGATCCTTTGTGGAACATAGGGACAGTGTGCGATGCCGCACACCGGATTCATTGACCATTACGGGTTCACACGAGTGGTCAGGTCATGCTTATGTGCTGATTGTGCTGCCCTGACGCGACTCTAACAACTTTGCAGGGCAAATATCTCTATGCACCGAGATCTATCTTGCTATTTATATTTGGAATCGTGAATCATCAACGTCATCATACACTTATTGTTCTATACAGGGTGCGTGTGTATATGTTAATTGATTACATTAATGTTCCGTTATTCCAAACCAATAACCTTCATTATGTCTAGTAAATAATAATAAATTTGAAAAATATTGGTTTGATCTCTTATTCTACAAGCGGCTTATAATCTTATCCTTGTTAACAATTAAATATTAATATAAATATCTAAAGGATTTTCGTAATCTCTTGTTTCTCAATAGAAAGCGTATTTCTAAACTTCAACATATCTTACAAAACCGTCTTCTTCTTCGTTTTTATGATTTTCTAATCATCGAAAACCTGTCATACAAATGAGAAAGAGAGAAACAAAACACAAAGCAATTATATAGTCAAATTTAAAACAAAACCTATTTCGTGCTTTGTTAATTATAAAATCTCATTGAATCTGTTGTAACACCGCGATTTGTACCGCGATCGTCTTTTTTTCATATACTTCAGTTTCTCATACAAAAATTGTGTGATAATTAAACAAATAATGTTTAGTTTCGCCCAGTTTTCATCGATAAGGTTTTAATCGAACTCTAATATCACATGAGGTTTCCAAACATTTCATTTCAGTTTTGAACAAGATTTTTATGTTTTTCAATATTGCGTCGAGAATGTATGAAGGGCACATTTTAGGTTAGAAGGATGGACACCAATTTTTTCATGGTTTTTAATGTTTGGATTTATCAGATAATCAACTGTAAAGTGTTTTTTCTGTTTTTTATCAGACATTTTTGGATTTGAGTGATAACTCACCATCCATCAAATTTAATATTTTTTTGCTTCTTTCTTCATTTTAGTCAATAAATAAATTATATTATTTTTAAATCAGCCGATTTTCCTTGAATTTTTTAGGAATCTGTGCAAAACTGAAAATATATTATATGTTATATTATTGAATTATATTAATTTTTTGTTAAATATTTTAATTTATGTCAACAATTCACAGTCAAAATTATTTATAAACCAAAAATTCTGTGTTGAAATGTTCAGAATATGAATAATGACAGAATAGCAATTTTGATTTTATAATATTGTTGGCCGGCCGAAAAACTCCCATTATCAGTTTTTATATTCTAACAGTGATATAAATATCAAATATATGCATAAAAATACGCAGAAGAGTTTTGATTAGTTTTAGTTTTAGTTAGTTTTGATTCATTAAATGCTTATTTTATTTTTGTTTTACATTCATTGGTATAATTTATTTAATCAGATTACTTAGAAACACCGGTTTATAGTCTTTAATTTCTATATTTTGAATAATAATAATATTCAACACAATATCCAATATTTTATAGGGGAAATTCTCAGCAAATTCAATTTAAACAATTTTCTGGGATTTTCCTGGTAAACGGTTACTGTTCAATACATTCTATGAAAACAGATGTATAACTTGGGACTTTGGCATTTTTTATTATTTATAGGAATTTCTAATATTTGGATATTTTCAAGAGCGAAAAGAACTGCACACTGGCATCAAAGCAACGACCACGATTTCTTAATGCTCCGATACGAATCGCTATTATTCGGATGAAGCCTATACGAAATACGAACGCGAAAGAAAAAGAAAAAGCAATGATCTTTTAAGAAAATACACTGGCACACACACATATACATCTCTCTCATTTCTCAAGTCTCAAGTATCCGAGTAGAATAATAATACATATAAAAGATTAAAGATATATGCGTATAATGCTCCTTCCTATACATAAAATATATTCTTCTCGTCGCGTTTGTTATTCACTGTAAGAATTCTATGCGCATACAATATAAATATATATATTTGTATGTGCATTATACACATACCGACACAAACAGAATAAATCGATGTATGAAAAGTATGTGTGGAGGAACTTTTGTTCAGAGTGTTGCACACATGTTCCAAATGCAGTTTCTCAAAGGACCGCGCGCTGAGTGTGAGTTGCTGGCAATAATAGTATAAAAGTGTGTGAGTGTATACGCATACAAAAAATACATATGTGTGCGTGTGCTCAGTACATCTTGCATTCACAGCTCAAAGTTGCAGGTACCGAAATGTAAGTTGAAAATATATGTAATGCGTGTAATGTAAAATGTGTATGTGTGTGTATGTTTGTACCATATGCACATGTGCAACAGGATTCCTTTGTATTGGTAGGTTTTATCGCAGCCTTTTTGATGTTATTGTTTTGAGTTCTAGTGAAAAAACTCAGATGTACGTAAAAAAACGCTTGGGACATAGTCAGAATGGCTGGGCTGGGCAAAACGACACAAATAATAACGTTTGCATACACATTTTCCAATAAAAGAACACAATGAAAATAGTTGTTAAGAACTTTGGTGTTTGTCATTGACGAAGCTCACATGGAGTAGTGGAAAATAGCAAATAGTTTTTCTTTGAATAAAATTATATTGTAATTTATAAAATGGCAACGTGTATTTCAAAAACGCATACACATACATACTCACAAAAAAACGCATTATAAACTTAATCTAACCGTCGACTGTTTGCATTATTTAACGTGTGTAAACGTAAACGATCGGCATTTCAGGTATAAACTGCGCGCGCCGCACCACTTGACACCTTCGACTCCAGGTAAATGCTGCCACGCAGCGATATTCCTTAACAAAAAAATCTTATAATGCTATATACGAACAATCTGCGGCAATATAAATATGATATTGGTCATATCGCATTTTTATTGAACGCGCAGCGAAGACTATATAGAATTATTGTGTATTTATTCTCTTCAGAAATTATAAAGAAATCGGCTTTTTCTATATCTTATCACAATTATTATTAAGATTGTTAAATTGGAAATGCACGCGTGTTATTAATTTATCGCCAATATAAAATCTGTCATAGGTGTGTGATACAATTATTGGTATAATAAATATGTTTAGTGCATAGATTCTATGAAATAAATGTTCTCAAGCTCAAAATAAACACACCATAACGTATATGATACACCTTAGATAAGCACTTTGATATTTCAAACAAATAACTTTAATATAGCAGGCATCTGTTATCATAAGCCTATAAACTATCATACTTTTTTGAAGTACCTTGTAATTGTGAAAGATAGATTAATATGAACAACACGAGTTTATTATTAAACAAAATAAAGTTTTAGTATATATATATATATATATATATACAGTATATAATATGAATAAAATGTACATATAAGATAAAAATGTATAATACTGTGATGCTTCGGTGTACATTATTTGCTGATGAATTATTTAATAATCTAAAGCAATCTATATGTTTAAGGTAAATATTGAACAATATAAACAAGTATATACCAACGTCAAAGTAGTGTAAGACTACGCGCCCTAGATTCTAAACCCGTCAGATTGAAGTGCTTGTATAATGTACCACTTTAAATTAGTTGTCTCCTCTTTTAGAAAAAAAGTTTATTATTGATTTATATTTGGAATCGTAAATCAGCAAAGCCAATTTCTTGAAATTCAAGAGTTCACACGATTTCTAATAAGTTGTATTGAGCGGAGCTTTCCTCGAAAATCTATAGGAGCAGAGAAACCTACTTATTCTAAGTGTTTCGAACAACCTTTGTGCCGGGATTTGAGTCTTGGCCTGTATCTCATAATATTTAAAATTTATACAAATATAAAACAAGTGTGAGCTTATTTAAATAAATTGAGTACCAACATTTATTATTTTGTTCTATGTAAAAAGTAGTAGATGTTCCGCTTTTAGAGGAGGAGGTAGGTAGGTATTTATGGTGATTTAGAACTTTATATTATACCAAAAAAATAAATAAAACAATCAGATTTCAATATATTGAATATAGTACGAAAGGTAACTTTGGCTTCTTTCTAACTGTATAGAGTTTTTGTGGCTTGTTTTTTTTCATTTGCTCTTTCTAATTCCTTTTTTTATATTTTGATTTTTTTTTACACCAAAAATCGATATATTTTGAAAAAATCGTCGGTATTTATTGAACAAAAAAAAAAAAAATCCATAAAACCTTCGATCAAAAAGTCCCTACAATCATATACTAATAAGATACTAATCTAGGAAAAATAAATTCTTGACAGCTGGTCAGATAATATATATTGGACAAAAACATGAAACAACCCAGGGAATCCTGGTACAGACATGTCATTTGATTTTACATCATAAAATGTTCATGTATTTGTGTTTTCGCGGATTCGCCATGATCCAAATAAAGGGTGTTTATGTTGCTGAGTGATTTCTAGTTCGATCGTAATTACAATTAAATTTATTATCTTATAAAATCAATTTTGTCTTCTGTGATATACTAAAATTCACGAATAAATACATTCCATTCAATTACACATCCGTTAGTGTAAATACATTAATATAATTTACTAACATTTAAAACACCTGTATATTATATAATCGTATACAAGTCAACTTTAAATATGCACACACACACACATATATAAAATAAGTTTAAATAATTAGGGTCACACAAATAATTCTTTTGTACAAACGATTTGTGTGTAGGCTGACAGTCAGTCATCCAAGCAGTGCAACGACAGCAGCAGCTCACAACGCTCAGCCTCAATACAGACTTGGTGTCGCCATTTTCAATTAATACTTGCACATTTTGTTGTGTAATGTGTCGAGTAATAGACAATATGCATGAGCGCAAACACACACACACACACATATACATTGATACTGACTCACTCACACACAATCACAAATAAAAGCGAACAAGCGTACACACGTGCTTAAATTTAGAATTAGCCATTCCGTGAGTGAGTGAGTATAAATATATTTATGTTTTTTGAGTGTCTCGACCAATGCTATATTTATAGATCTAATTATATACAGTTGTCATTAATCTATATGGTGATGGTGTGTTGTGTGTTATAATGATTTGCTAAAGAAATAGACAATTGGACGACACTACAAAACGTAATATAGAAACATATATTATAATATTATATAAGTATATGAATATATTACACACATTTTTATTATATTATTTTGTTTTATTTGTATTAAACAGCAGATTGAACATTACTTATTAAAGTGTACCGATTTAATTATTATTAATTATTATAAATGTATATAACTTATTAATTTAGAATTTCCTTTAGATGTAGTGATCCAGATAAGCCAATTTTAATATATAAAATGTATATAATTAGAAAAAACTATACAAAAAATAAGTTGTTTAGTTGAATCATAATAAATAAAAATAAATTAGTCTACAAAATTATGACTTAATAATGATTCTTCAGATATAGTTATATTTGTCTACTTTATCTTAAGAATAAGTATTAGGTAGGATATTTTATTACAGTATACTACATTTTTGCCTTTATTTCTAATATTTTTTTATCATTTCAGATTTTCTAGTTTATCCAAACGCTCTAATACTTACAGTGGCCAACACATGTTTTGGTATAGTTACATTTTTGAGTTTTTTTTTATATATAATATAGTAATTATAATTATCTCATTGGATCCTGTAATCCCTTGTGGGACATAGGGCCAGTGTGCAATGCCGCACACCGGATTCATTGACCATTACGGGT
>JANSTU010030487.1:0-12109 GCA_027564075.1 Bolitophila hybrida
ACAGCACAAACAGCACATTAGCATGACCTGACCACTCGTGTGAACCCGTAATGGTCAATGAATCCGCAGTGCGGCATCGCACACTGGCCCTATGTCCCACAAGGGATTAAAGAATCCAATGAGACAGTATTAATCAACTCCGACAAATTGATAGGTTTAAAGGCAAACGGAATTACTAGACATAGGGACGGTAGACAGGAATAGGAACTGAAGATAGTAAATATGAATTACAATTCTCACTGGAAAAGGGGGGCATCTCGTTAGTTGTAGATCTAATACCAGACCAATAAGCATATTGCCAACACATTCGAAGGCTTTTGAAATTGTCAATTGACAATCAAGTTATAATAAAATCGTTTAATCTCATGAATGAGTTTCAGTCTGGTTTTAGAAGTAATCACTGTACTTCATCGTCCCTACTTCAATTGACTGATGATATTTTCAAAAGTCCGTTTTTCTATATTTTTTAATGATTTTCCAAATATCCTATCTAGTCCAATTACTACTTGTTTGATGATAATAAATTCTATCTGGCTATGTCCACTCGCATTTCAAATATAATTATTACCCCTAACATATCTTTTTTGTATCTTGTGCTGCTACCTACCTCGCTAAAACAGATGAGTTCTTTTACATGATTTAAAAAGGCTGGCTTATTATTAATTCATATTTCCTTCTTCTATAGATATATTTATTCTTATTCCATATTACGACTTGTTTGACAAATCCAGTTTCTTATTCCCTTAGTAATGTTTTAGATATAATTTTGATGATGATGATGTTTCGATAATTTGGAATTTTAATTTTATTTTCTTCTGTATAAATTTTGTTTGTAAATGTAAAAATTCTATTTATAGATATTTTTATTTTTAATGTCTTGTTCCAATATTCATAAATATTTTGTTTTATACTTCTTTATGGACATAGTTGAGCACCAATTTTGTTATATATTTTAATAAGTTTGTATTAGACCACTAGTCTATGAGCTGTTATAATAAATGAATAATAATAATAATAATGTTTATGTTACAAACTAATTTAAAATATTTAAACTGCCTTCGTTTGCCAACGTATTAAAATCTCAAGCGTAATTATAACTTGTTTTTGTCGCATTTCTACAGCAACTAACGAATCAAAAATTAAGAAGAATTAAAATGATGTATTATTTTAATTCACATAAAATTATTAATTTTACAATAGACGTATTACACTTTTTCTTCTCTCTTTATAAATCGCTCTACCTTTTTATTACGTTTACACACAGACACTGGCCGCAATTACAATCGCTTGGACAATTTGAAATACAATTGAATAACAATTCTATCGACAGCTCATTTGGAAAGATACGAGCGGCCAGGGGAAGACCAACCCTCTTAAAAAAACCCAACATCAAACAAATATTTTTGGGTTTATAAAATAATTACATTAAATTAAATGTCAATTTTAAACTATTATTTAGTTTAATCTACAAAGCAAATAAAATCATATTGTAACTATATATAAATAAAAGAAAATGGTACATGGATTGGCAGATCCATGTACGGATATTTGATTGAACAATACATTGAAATAGTAGTTCGCATTCGATAAACATAGACATTAAGACCGATCTGGTTGCCGGCATTTATGCAATACGCACAAATTTCCAGAAACAAGTACACATTGCCTTAGCATTTAAATCAGTAATTAATTACTAATTAAAAATAATCAAATGGGTTACGTATTCCCCAGCAATGCAAAAGGTATCGTTGAGATAAATATACACAGTTTATAATATATACTTATTGGCCGGCGATCATTCACTAACATACATTCAAACGCACAACATGCACCTTTTGGTATATCTTTTAGTTTAAGTTTCACGAGATGAATTTAAAGCAATATAAAAAGCTAGTGTGCCTGGTCGACAGCATAATTGTACATAACCGGCCAACAAAACAATGTATTTTGCGTGTTTTAGACTTAATGTCTACATTTATAAGTTTCAGACACGTATTATTACACATTACACTAACTTTATGCATAATACAAGACGTTATACCAGTTCAATACAGGTATAGATATATTCTCAATAATATAGGACAAGCCTAGAAAACATAATCGCACATTTTTCTCGAACAATTTGTTGTTATTCTGCTCTCTGCACTGACATTTATATAATACTGATGTATATATGTTTAAATGCTGCATATGTAATTGTAATATATGCGTGTTATGTATGCGCGCATGTGTCTTATAGGCGTTGCGCACACGGTGCAACCCAAGCGATTGCAGTTGTGCAATTGCATACTGTACTACTTGTAAGGTACTATGCGCCAGTGAAATACTCATAGTACATTATAAATTCTATCAATACCGCCGAGCATTTACAATAATATATTGCGGAGACATACATAAATATCAAGCGATGCTGATATGTTGTTCTCTGTATTGAGTATAACACTATATCTGTGTATATGACTATGTGTGAGTGTCTATATATTTATGTTGTGTCAGTTCTTCTGCACACTTACAATTACGGAGACATATATTGCACTATATATACGGATTTAGATTCCGGCTGGCGATTTTTGCTGTATGTATTGCGAATGGTTTTGTTATTACTGGACAGCCTCTGGGGATTTTTCGGTATTCAAACGCGCCATTCAAAGAAAGATAGATTGCATTTGCATCACCGTAAGGCCCCAATGATTTGTATATGTCTATTAATAGAACAATTTCCATTTAAAATCTATTGCACATTTGTCTTTGATGCCAAAGATACTACTCAATTACACATGATAAACTTAAATATAAGTGTTTATGCATTCTGGTAATTCAGTAAATTAAGTCTACATAATTATACTGTGATTGATGTTGAAAAGCTACATTTTTATACAAGAAATGCAATTTTAATGCCAATATTATACTTTTTTTTTGTCAACATGTTTTTTATTTTAGTACATTTTAAATTATAATGTTCTATTTATTTGTTTAAATAATAACAACTAAACGGCTATTTTTATTGGATTGAGTATTGTTCTCGCAATTGATCGACAGCACCCATTACTTTGTTTTATTCTGCCACTACTTTTGGGCATCCAATTGCCGCCGACGAACCATCTCTGTTTTTTCGTTCTACGGTTGCTGTATCTCGTGGTCTGTGGGCTGTAGATAGCATACAAACTGCTCTATTATCTATCCATTTGGTAGCAGCGACATGACCTTTTATCTCAAATTCAAATTCACCTCGTGACATCTTTCGTTCCGCCTTAGAATCTTTTCGCATGAAACGCGGCAGTCCCTTTTTAACAAATTTTTCATAAGACTGACGCTCAGGAAGAAATTATATAATGCAACTAAGCTTCCAGGGCGTGTATTGTTGGAAAATTTCAAAACTACTTTCTCACCAAGTGGAGTTTTATCTTTTATAGTACTTTTCTCGGTGTAAATAGCAAACTTGAGCACGTATCCATTCTCCGAATCTGCAATGCACCATATTTGTTTGACCGGTTTCATTGGCATGTATTGCATCCAAGTTGATATGCCTTTGAAAGGGATCATGGACTCATCGACTGCTACGTTTGAAGATGGTGAATATGCAGTTTCGATGTTTGAGTTTATCATATCAATGACAGGCCTACCTTCAAAAGTTTAACATGATTTACATGGTTACGGGTCACATTTATGACGTTATTATGCAATGAACGTTTTCTGGCAATTTTTTGAATCGCCGTCATAACACTTGCAATTGAGTCCACCCTGAGAATTGAATCTGACGACCAGTAATTGTCCACGCTAGGCAGGGTATGTATGCCCATAATGATATGGCAACCGATAACAGCTTTTACTTCAGCCAGAGTAGTTTCCTTCCAATTTTTGCTCTGTTTTTGAGCTGCATATCATCATCGCTAAAAATTTGGCCAACAAATTCAGTTTCTTTGCCACTAGACAGTAGCGACATTGGTTCCGACTCAAACTGTGTAAAAAGATTGTCCAAGGATACCTCCTCAAACCAAATGGAAATCCATCCAGTCTTGTTCATTTTGCGTTGTCGTTTATTCATTGAAAACCCATCCAAGGCATATAATTCCTCATGAGCACCCTCGTCGCACTCAACTTCTGAATGCGCCAATACTCCCTTGATGCCAATGATGGATGAGGGAGTTTTTAAAACTCACCAAATGACTCTATAGAGTTAGCAAAAAAACATAGTGCTTCTTTCTTAACAATATAACATATTCAATAATATTAAAAATAACAGTACAGGCTGTCATCATACAGCTCAACCTAAACTCAGCTTCTTCAACTTCTATGGATTAAATATTTATACTAAATTTAAATTCACATAAAAACCAATTGTTTTATTTGTTGTTGTGATTGTGTGTGTGTATCAAAATTTACACATTTTGCATAAAGGCATTCCTAATATATTTACTTACAATGTCATCATTGTAATCAGCTAAAAGAAACGTTTACTAAGTATATAATTATATCATTGTTGAAAACGTCATAGATGCTCATGACACAAGTTTATAAAATATAAATTAGGAAATATTGACGATTTTTTTTGGATAATAATTTTAATATCTCGCTACCAAAAAAAAACTTTAGGGGCATTCAAATGTGTAATCATTTCATTTAAAATGTATCTTCTATTGTTCAAATACCATCTCCAACTTCTTTTTGGGAATAAGGAGGTGGTAAAATGTACTATTGTTGACATTTAACTTATACTTTTTTAATAAAGAAATTATCAAAAAAAGAGAAACGCAAACTAAATATTATAAGGACTGAGATCGAAAAACTTTGAAATGTTATAAACACAAAATTCCCAAACAGACAAAGAATGTCTGATAAATTGCTGTTAGATTTTTTCCGCTATGTAAAACTTTAGTTTGAAATATGACATCGGAAGTGAAAAGATGCGAATTATTTGTTCGATGTTTTAAAGAAAACCCGCGATGGAGTCAGAAAACCATTGCCAACAAGGCAGAAGTTTCACACAAAACGTTATCAAATGTTCTAAAAGAATTTGATAGAGACTTGAACGTTGCTATTTATATCGGAATATCGGAATATCAAAAAAGGGTTCTTATGCCCACAGAAGTCGAAGAAAATCATTTATTTGTTTGAGAAGAATCCTTGTCTGTCGAATCGGAAATTGACGGCAAAAGCAAGCTGCAGCGAGTATTTTGTTCGCAAAATCAAAGCAGCTAAGACTTACAAAGTACAGTCAGTACCTGACAGGAATTCTAACTTATGTATTGTCAAGATTCTCCGAATTGCCAGGTCACCCCAAAAGAACGAGGAAAAGTCGAGATACAATTTAGATCAAAACAAAAGTCAAAGTTCCCCAAGAAATTTCTCGTCTGGTAAGCTATAATAGTTTGATAAGTACCCGGATTAGAAGCTAGATGGCGTTTCTGAGCAAACATCTATATACCATTTTTTTCTTCGAACATCCTCAAACACTCCTCTTAAGTGGTTTCACGAACTCATCGCTTTTGCTCAGGAGTTAGCAAGCGTGGCACCCATCTCGCCGATAGTTTTCTCATGCCTAATTTATCGTGCAGGATATTGTGTATACGTTCCATTGACAAGCCTACCATCTTAGCTATCTCGCGAACCTTCAATCGACGATCCGCCAATACGATGGTCACTGTTTTTGGGGCACCTCGTCAAAAACAGATGTTCGGCCACGAAGAAACTCTGCGAACCAATGATAAACGGTTGTACGAGATGGAGAGAGGTCCCCATAGACAGAATCGAGTATTGGTTTGATCTCCTCACAAAAACAAGAAACACCTCGTACTCAAATGACTGTCAAAATCAAGCTAAGCGTCGGATTTTCATCAAATTTTGATAGGTGTGTTAAAAAATGGTATACAGATTTTGCTCAGAAACGCCATCTAGCTTTTAATCCAGATACTTATAAAAAAAAACCCTCGTAGATGGTTTCGTATGGCGGTATGAATTTTTATCAAGTGAATTCTTGTCACTGTGACAAGAATTCACTAACGAGGACTGAATTCTTCTCACATGCATTTTCGTCATCAAATTATTTGGTGAGAAGAATTCACTGCCGAGGAGTGAATTTTTGTTACCAAATCACAATAATGGATTTAAACAAATACTTTTCTTAATAACATATATCTTATTAGCTAAAACAATTAATTCTTACAAAAAATATGGATGTGCTTATGTTTTTTTAAGAAATAAATAAATTAATTAGAATCTGTATAAATTGTTCTCAAAATCGGTGAAACAGATTTCCACATCACAAAAAAAAACTTCATGACGAATTGCATGTATCTAAATTAGTCCAGCACGTACATATAGCATTACCATAAATGTTAAAGAATTTTACTATATAGAAGAACTTATATATATTATTATTATTATTTATATAACAACACACACAATACTTAGTATAAACAAATATACAAAAAATTTATTGTCAGAATATGTTGCTGAAATGGTCATGGTCGTTATTCAGATGTATTCAAGCGTGAAACGTGACTGCATGGATTGCGAGCTATATGACAATTACAACAATGTTCAAGCGTATCAGCTTGCGTTCAAATAAGTGATTAGTTGCTACTTGCAATAAATATGCGATTTAAGATTTGAAATTATTGTATACAATAGAGAATTTAAGGTTATTTACATTGACGGCATTGAATTATCTTAAAATAATCACCTAACGAAAGTGCTTATCATCAATGTTATTAAACTTTTACAGCAACGAACAGGAAGGTGCAAAACTGCTGAAAAAACTGTCTGCCATTAACAAGCCCTACGAGATCACTTTTAAAGATGCCCTAAAGTTAATGTCTCAGTGTGAAGTAGTGGACAAACAACGTTACTCTCAGGTCCAGCGAGCTGATGAAACACCAGACAGTGCAATTACCGGTGTTAATAATGGATTTCTATCGCAGAATCCTTTCTCACTGTTTAGTGGAATAATTCCAGGTAAAAATAAACTATTTCTTATGAAATAAATATAAAAAATTATTTTTATAGGAACAAAATGGTGCGGAACTGGAGACATAGCCAGCTCTTACTTTGACCTGGGTACTGAGACCACTATGGATCGTTGCTGTCGATCACACGATCTGTGTCCGGTCAAAATTAGAGCATATCAGAAGCGCTACAACCTTACCAATAATTCGTTATATACAAAGTAAGTTATATGGTTATCCCTTTTAGAAATACCATAAGAATGTTAATAATTCAACTTTTAATAAAGGTCTCATTGCATTTGCGATGACTTGCTGTACTCTTGCCTTAAGAAAACCAACACTTCTGCCGCTCAGGTGATGGGATCCATATACTTCAATTTAGTACAGGTAAAACCTTTCTTCATATCTCGTTATTGTATAGTAATAACATGTTTATTTGTAGGTTCCCTGTGTGCAGGACAACAAAAAGAAGGGACTTGAGTTCCGAGATGCCCGCGAAGGGTTTTGATTATATATATTATTTGTGACATTAAATTTAACATAGTATTTATTTTTGATAAGTTGTTGTAACATAAATGGACGATTATTGTAAGAACAATGTAATTCACTTTGACGTTGAATATTGATGTAAAAAAGTAAAAGCATTCAGAGCACTTTCTGTAGAATTTGATAATTTGTTTTATGTGAGTCACAGTTTCACCTGTTTATTTTATATGTATTTGATGTATTTAAAAGTGCAGCAATAATAAAACTAATTAATTAAATAATAATAAATAACTTTAATTTAATTGATAACTATTTTTCAAAAGAATAAATTATAAACAAGAAAAATAATAATTATCTTATTTCAATTTATTTTTCGTCAAAAATGTTATTTTTAAAATAAAAAGTTTAATTAAAATATAGAAAATTTATAAAAAAAATATCTAAATGGACTTTTTACTAGAAAAAATCCGAATTCATCATTCAAATTAATAATCAGGCATCCCTTATCATATCTCTAATAGGTCAATTGAAAAGAATTAAATCCATATAAAAGATAGTGAGCCCTAACCTTCAAATGACGCGTGTATACATTTGACTGATGTCGGATCATTAGTTTGTGAATTATAGCATTTTGAGTGAATCAACTTTAGTTATTGTGAAAAAAATTGATTAAAAGGAATTTCGCGTGTTGATAAAATATTGCTTTTTGAAGGGAAAAAAATGTATTTGTCTTGATGACGAGTTTCCGGACACTGCCATAGGAAAATCAATCATCAAGGATTGGTATGCTAAGTTTAGACGTGGTGAAATGAGCACCGAAGACGGTGAACGCAGTGTGGACGCCCAAGCGCGAGCTCACTTTTGATCAAAAACAACGACGAGTTAATGATTCGGAGCAGTGTTTGGATATGATCAAGCGTAATGAACCCGAGTTTTTGCGTCATTTCACTCCCAAGTCCAATCGGCAGTCATCCGAGTGGACTGCACACGATGAACCCGCTCCAAAGCGTGGAAAAACGCAACAGTCGCCTGGCAAGGTTATGGCGTCTGTATTTTGGGATGCACATGGAATAATTTTCATTGACTACCTTGAAAAGGGAAGGACCATAAACAGCGAAATCGCCGAAAAACGACCGCATTTGAAGAAAAAGATCTGGCCCCCAGCGACTTTTTCCTGTTCTCAGATCTTAAAAGAATGCTCGCTGGGAAGAAAGAGGTGATCGCCGAAACTGAGGCCTATTTTGAAGCAAAGGACAAATCGTACTACAAAAATGGTATCAAAAAGTTGGAGGGTCGCTATAATCAGTGTATCACCCTTGAAGATAATTATGTTGAATGCAAAAAACTAATTTTGACAATTTTGTGTGTAACGGATAAACTCGAGAACTACTGAACCGATAAAATCCATAGTTACACCATATATTAGTTAGGGAGTTAGGGAATCAGCCTTGTTTATAGTTATAGGGGACCCCGGTAGTGGATTTATGGTACTGATGGATATAATCCACTGAAATACTTGTCCATTATTCAGTTAGTGATTTTCGGAGTTCTTCTATGTTATTAATAATCCCACAGTTCAGCTTTTTTTATTACCGTGAGCAGAAAATGGCATAGATTAAAAGCTTAAAAATTTAAGTGACATTTTAAAATACGAATTTTCCATATTTTGTGTTTTTATATGATTTTTGCAAATAAAATAAATATGGTCGATTTGATATTAACTCGACTGGTTCTTGTAATTAATATAATAATGTCATTTTAGAATGGCTGTTCGTAAATATTAGCCTGAAAATCTTAAAAGGTCTCGTTTTAAAATCATAAAGTAGGCCTTTTTGGGCACCACTTTTGGTGCAATCCGAAAAAAAAACTAAACCTTTTTTTTTTAATTGGTCATTTTGTCTGATTTTATTAAATTTGATTGATTCCAAAATTCACCTTCCGATTACTAAATTCACTAAACAAAACTTGTAAATTTGATGCTCCTTTATTAGTGTGTACTTTAGCAATATGGAAATGCATAGAAAAATGGTTTATCAGCAATGAACAGTATCTCCAGATCCGGTAGTGATAGCAATTGAAATTTAAGTTCTGTGTATAAATAAAAAAATCGTCGATTTGCTGTAATGACACCAGGCACTCCTCGATATAATAAATATCGATCGATTAGCTAACATCACCACAACTACAAATCACCTGCCAAACCAGAAACTTCTTGGGAAACTTAGCGGTTTTTTCGTCTTGAATCTTTCCTCAACACCTACTCTCTCAGCTGCGTAGTAAAACTCCTGCCCCGGAAGTTGGGCAAAGTCCGCCAGCACATACGTTTCGTCGTCCATTATGCAACATTTGAATGTTTTGACAAAATCCGACATCAATTTACGGGCTTCTAGGCACCTCTTTGCGTCTCTGTCCGGAATTGTTTGCCTTGGATTTTTTTTATCTGGGGTCACGAAGCAACTTTGAATAGTACATTTTTTCTGTCGAGATTAAGAGTAGTTTTAAACGATTTGATGATTCTCGAGACGGTCGATTGGTCCACGCCAGATTTATGGACAAGGATCGTTTGACTCCACTGCGAATTACTGATAAATAGTTTGATATCGATTTTACGAGTTTCTAATTTTGATGACATTGTGATACTAAGATATATAAGGTTGTCAAATATCTCCCTTCCGCTTTTTTGCTCATTATTCAATGCATTCTAAAAAGAGTTAAAGTGATCGGATTAAGTTTAAATATGCGCCGTTTTGTTCGATAAACTGTTTCCATCTAGACGGCAACTTCATAATACCCGTCTTGTAGAATCCCCCTTCTTATTTGCGAGGAACTCGGACAGCCACTTTTCACAAGCCTCTTTTGAGGCCAACTTTACCCACCAATGGCGTTCGTCATGGACAGGAGCAGATGGTAAAACCTCCCGTAGCTTCTGACGAATACCAAAGATGTGTGTGGCCGTGCGTTGTCCTGGTGGAACACTACACCTTTCCCATTGGCCAATTCTGGACGCTTCTGGTCGATCCCCTGATCAAGTAGTCCAGTTGTTCGCAGAAGATGGTAGAATTAAGCGTCCGGCCATATGGGAGCAGCTCAAAGTGGATGATTCCCTTCCCACCAAACACACAGCAAAACCTTCCTGTAACCAACCGCTTCAAAAATGGGTCGAGTTCGTTCCGTATCAGCGGCATATCGCAGGCGTTGATTCGGTCCAGATGGTTTTTTGCGTTAAATCATGCGGCACCCAAACATCAAGCTTTTTTTTGTATACGGCCTTCTGCAGATGGTTTAAAATGGTTTGGTGACTAACTCCCATCTCCTGGGCGATGTCACGAGATGTCGCATGCCGGTCTAACTCGATGTTTTCCATGATTTGATCGGTATTCGTCGTCACAGGTTTTCTGAATCGTCGAAACCATTCCTCCGCGGTTTGAAGTGATAGAGTACCATCCCCCAAAACACCATAATTCTCACGGAACGTTTATCCAGCGGATTTGCCTTTAACGAAGTAAAACTTTAAAATAGCGCGAATTTCGGCGTTAGTGAGCTCCATGTTTACACGTCTATAACTGAACGCAGTATCCAAACTAATTATGCATAGCGTCGTTGTGTACGTTATGTCAGCGAAATGTTTACTATAGGTTAAATTTAGCAATACTACTATAGTTAAAAATTAGCAAAAAAAAAAAAACAGCGAAATTTTTACTATGCGACATTTTTACTATACTTTTTACTGTAAAAATGAGCAAAAAGGCGACATTTTTACTATAGGTACAAATTTTGAGCAACAATGCGACATTTTTACTATAAAAATGTTGAGCAAAAAGCGAAAATTTTACTAAAGTAAAAAAACAAAAAAATTACTAGAGTAAAAATCAGTAAAAAAGCGAAATGTTTACTAGAATAAAAATTAGCAAAAATCCGTAAAAAAGCGAAATTTTTACTAGAATAAAAATTAGCAAAAATCAATAAAAAGGCGAAATTTTTACTAGAGTAAAAATCTGTAAAAAAGCGAAATTTTAACTAGAGTTAAAATCATTAAAAAACGAAATTTTTACTAGCATAAAAAAGCGATTTTTTTATTAGAGTAAAAAGAAATTTTGAGCAACAATGCGACATTTTTCCTATAAAAATATTGAGCAAAAAGCGAAATTTTTACTAAAGTAAAAAAACAAAAAATTTACTAGAGTAAAAATCAGTAAAAAAGCGAAATGTTTACTAGAATAAAAATTAGCAAAAATCAGTAAAAAAGCGAAATTTTTACTAGAATAAAAATTAGCAAAAATCAATAAAAAAGCGAAATTTTTACTAGAGTAAAAATTAGTAAAAATCAGTAAAAAACAAACATTTTACTAGAGTAAAATTCAGTAAAAAATGTAATTGTAACTAGAGTTAAAATTAGTAAAAAAAATGCAATTGTAACTAGAGTAAAAATCAGTGAAAAAGTGAAATTATTACTAGAGTAAAAATCAGTAAAAAGCGAAATTTTTAATAAAGTAAAAAAACAAAAAATTTACTAGAGTAAAAATCAGTAAAAAAGCGAAATGTTTACTAGAGTAAAAATCAGTAAATAGCGAAATTTTTACTAAAGTAAAAAAACAAAAAATGTACTAGAGTAAAAATCAGTAAAAAAGCGAAATGTTTACTAGAGTAAAAATCAGTAAATAGCGAAATTTTTACTAAAG
>JANSTU010030498.1:0-12107 GCA_027564075.1 Bolitophila hybrida
TTTAAAATTAGATACAAGTATCCTTTTCATGTTAATATAGAACATAATTATATATGTAGGTATTGATTAGGTTTGTACAATTAGTAGAGATATTTCTAAAGGAATGCACTGCATAACAAGCTGTATAATCGCAGGTATGTTGATAATTAATATAATATTAATTAACATTCCAAGCATAAATGTACATAATATCGTCTACATACATAATACATTGTTTGCCGTGCATGTGCCAGTCAAGCATTTGCATTAATTATCCATTGTGCAGAATCTCATCGCAAATTAGTCCTTGACAACTCACACACTACACCCGCACACACACATATTGCGTGTTTCTGTATAATTATCGCAGGCTCACCTTTCAATCTCATGATCAGTAGCTGCTTATTCACAAGAAAACACCACCATTGCCTTTATATGTATACTCAAAATAATAATTATTTGAAAAAGGTCATCAGGGCATTGAATGCAACATATAATTAGTAAACCGGGGCATGCTTAGAGCCATGTCATGATTCCTTGTCACGTCCTCGCGTCTAGCTATTTATATAGTGCTTGATTAATATTAGCATGTGCGATTGTGTCTCATAATTATGCTGAGCGTGACATAGAAATACATTTATAATAGGTAACGTCATTATTCTATTTAATCATTTGAAACCCATGTAATATGGAATTTATAGAGTTAATTCAGAAGACATGTGTTGTGTTCTTACAACTAATACAGTTTTAAAAGCCAAACTATATTGTGGAATATATACCTCCAAAATCCAACTTGAACAATCTAAGTTTTGATTAAAACGATATCCGAGACCGAAGCCAAACTAGATAAGTATTATCCGAATTATCTGCACCGTCGATTAAAATGATTCTTAAGTAGTTTATAGTATTTCTATGTGGCGGTACAACCACCGATGACACTGAACGTTTTGGACGCCCGACTCATGTGAGTAAGTATCCCCTGGTCTGAGTAAGTGAGTAAGTCTCCGGCTCTCTGGTTTAGCCAAGTGGAATCTCAATTCCATACAGCTGGTCTCAACAAAACTCGAAGTATTGGGCCTAGGTCTCGTTATGTATAAATGCATGGTAACAGCATAAAGGAACTCGTTAAGTGTTTTAGAACTGCATATACAAATTCTGCTGCCTAATATATGAATTTGTCGGTGCTTCTAAAGAACTGCAGTTTTTTTACCAGCTTTTATGAGCAATTTTGAATGCTGCAGCTTATTAGCAACATTCGGACGATGCCGCTAAATAACTGCAGTTGTTTTGCTTCTTATGAGCATTTTGTCGATGCTGATAAAGTGCTGCAGTTTCATAGCAGCATTTCGTCGATGATGCTATTCGACTCGAGTTGATTATATCTAGACATTTTGTGCAAAAATTATGAAGAATTTTGCATCTCTTCACTTGGATATAGAACATTAGATAACTATTTAATTTGGCTGAAGTGCAGGCCTTGCGGGTATTTTCGATCTTCTGTACTTCAGCCCCTTCATTTGTCGACCCCAAAAAATAGTCGGCACAAATGCTGATGAGAGGTCATCAAAGTTTATTAAAAAATGGGTAAAAATAATATGAAAGGTATTTAAACCCCTTTTTTCGTGCCCTCTCATCCGTTAGGGTTATTGCCGACTTTTTTGTGGATCGCAAAACGGTGGGGGTGAACTTTTTTTATAATCGATATAATTCGCTCTCGTGTAGATTCGGCTTTTTTTTTTTTTTTGGCCTTGAGTCAACATGATTGGTAAATGGCGAATTGCGAGGTGTGGACGTTTTGAAACGCTGCCCTTCTGGAAGATCCAATAAGTTCAACAAAAAAATTGTTACGCTCAAACATTATTTAAATGAAAATTTGAAAATTTTGCAAAACACATACATAATAAGACTAGATATGGTAATAGGACATCAATCGATAAGTTATTAAAATACATATAACATAAAAATAAAAATAAATCCGACAACCCTTAAGGGGCAAAGAGATATGGTTAAAAAAATATTGAAGGTAAAATGTTGGAGCAAATAGATAATTTAACCATAGCCATTGCCGAGTGGGTAAACGTGATGGCCTAGCTTATGAGAGGTCGCCGGTTCAAACCCGGCCGGCAGACCGAAATGTTTTTAGCCCTTTATATCAGTATGTTCCTCTTGCTATTAATAGCCTATTTCTGAAATAATTCCATCAATTAACATATACACACGCAGCCTGTATAGAACAATAAGTGTATGTTGACGTTGATGATTTACGATTGCGAATATAAAATAGCAAGATAGACCTCGGTGCATAGAGATATCTCAAAATTATGCGCATTTGCCCTGCAAATTTGTTAGAGTCGCGTCAGGGCAAATTAAGACTCCTAACCATCGGGGATGTGTTGGGAGTGTTAGAGCACAGTAGCTGAAATAGGAGTAGAACAGCACAAACAGAACATTAGCGTGACCTGACCACTCGTGTGAACTCGTAATGGTCAATCAAGGGATTACAGGATCCAATGAGATGAGACTATTTCGAGGACTTTAGAAATTATACTTACTTGTCAGATAAAGTTAAAAAAGTGAAAATACAAAAAATAGCAAATATACTTATTTGTTTTGCATTGAATATAAAGCAATTCTTATATTTTGTTCGAGTCGTTTATTATTATTATTACAATTAAATATTACTCGTATAATATAATTAATTCTGACATATTAGATCCGATGTGTGTTAAAGAAAATAGAGTTTTTTTTGGTACTGTAGAGACAAATTAGTTAAAGAATTGTGTTATTTTAAGATTTCGCACACATTTTTTCAATGGCCACATTTATCTATTGAAAAAAAATCAATGTTTGTGAGCAGTTGTGTAGGAAATGTTCAGTTACGTGAGTAAGGCATCCCAGGTGGAAATACCTCTATTAATAGGGAGAAAGGTATTACCTGCCGTGAAACCGGAAATTGTTGATGAGTAATAAAATAATGGATCTGGCAAATCTGCAGTTTAGAGGCGGTGACGTTAAACAATAGTCGTACCCAATAATGAAGGAATTGAGCTCCTGAGTACGAATCAGGCATCGTGTCGCTCGACATCACTCTTTTTGAGGGACGACATTCGAATAAATGATTTAAATAAAAAATAACTCAGAAGCTAATTTTATTCATTATGCGGAGCCCCTAAACTTTAGCCATGGATCCTATCAGGAACCATGAAAATATCAGATTTTTGAAAAAACTTATGATTACCTTTCTAATTCTGACATTTGAGCACTTGCAGGGGAAGTTTACGCAATGAAGTATGGGTTGAGGTCGGGGAAGTTTCCCTTCAATTCCACCAAAAAAAAAACTTTTACGAATTATTGTAAGAACTATTACACAAAGCTATATGAATTAAATAAACATATTTAATATATTTTTATTTTATATATATATATATATTTTAGAAAATGTTCTCTTTTTATTTTCATTTTTAAAATATACATTATGACGAATAATTGTTATTATTGGTAATTTTATACAATTGTATACATAAATTGCAAATTGAAAATAGTGGCGATTTCGGGATACAATTAATTTCTCCGCGGCAACTGTTTATTGTTTTTACCTAACAACCATGCGAAATTAATGCAAAGACCTAATATCAGGAAATTGATATTATAATGTGTCATAACTCATGATATAACGTGTTATAACTCATGATTACAACAAGAATATAACGCATATATTTACATAACGATTTGTGGTGAGCTTAAAAAACCCGTAATCCTGATGAGATTTTGAAACAATTGAAACAAAAACGGTACACAAACACACTAAACTTTAGCATCCGATAATGCATTAAATACAATATTCAAATGAAATATCAAAATTGCGTACATACATACGCCTTTATCTTTATTTCTAAACAATTATTTTACATCCATATTACCAGCATCTATTATATGCGAAAAAAGTATTGATATACATTATCTACCAAAAGTAAGTAAACACAGCCTTATAATTTGTATATGAATAAAATACACCAAAATTTGTCGCAAATTGTCAATTTAATTTGAACCAACACACTGTATCAAATTACCGTTATGCCGTTTTAATGACTATATATGTGATGACCTTGAAGTAATAAATAGCATATTGTAAATGTCATGTATTTTTGATGTTGCAAAAATAAGTTAGCAGCTTGTGTTTCATTTGTTTTACTGGTAATTACATATTTTTAAAAACAAATTGTTATATATATATATATTGTTATATTTAAAAAAGTTCATATGAACACTTAGGCCTTAACATAACTTATCTAATGCTTTATAGTTTTAGATTCTTTGTCAATGTCTAAGGTTAAAAACAAAAATATGAACAAATATTTTACGACTGAGGAGCGTAGAGTAATAATAAAATTATAAAATGAAGGTCAATCCTTTCGAAAAATTGCAGCTACTGTAGTTTTCAAAGTAATGCATGCATATAAAAGTAGGATGAGCTTGTCGTCCAGGACGTCCAAGAAAAACAACTGAAAGGGAAAATAAAAGAATGCTCTCCATATCCGATGCTAACCCAAGCTTATCTGATCCAAAGATCCGTGCCGAGATGCTTTACAAAGGAAAATTGGTTCCATCTGTCCACACTATTCGACGCAGATTACACGAAGGAAATAAGCACGTAAGAATTGCACGGAAAGTTCCATTCGTTAGCAAAATTATTTAAAAAAAACAAATGCGATTTTATGAGGAACACGTACTAAAATCACCTGCATATTGGAATAAAGTTCTGTGGACTGACGAATCGATGATACGAATGCGACACACTCATGCTGGAATTTTTGTTTGGAGACGTGCTGGAGAAGAGCTGCCTTTCAAGTTCACAAATCCAACATTAAATAACTTTGAGCAAGGAATAATGGTCTGGGGTGCATATCATCATATGGAGTTGGAAAAATTGTAATAAAAGTTAATGCTGAAGTTTACCGAAAATGGTTTGATTGGTGACGATTTCATATTTCAACAAGACAATGCACCAATTCACAAGGCTATAGTGGTAATAAATTGTATTAGTCACAAAGTCCAGACTTGTCACCGATTGATAATATATGGATAATATCGAAGAAACAAACATACTTTTACCGCAGAAGATTGTAGAAGATTCACGCTTTCATTTCCAGACAGACCTGCGAAGATGTCTCAGAGAAATGGTGGACACTGTGACTATTAAAAAGTTGTGTTAACTTATTTTTGCAACGCTAATTTTCCTTTATAACTTCCTTTTATTTATTTATTTACTTGTAGGATTTATATTTTCGAAAAATATACGGAAAAGATGTACATTTATTTTGATAAATAAAGAAAGTGATTTTAATTTTTAATTAAGTAACGGTCAATT
The DNA here is from genome assembly GCA_027564075.1 of Bolitophila hybrida. Taxonomy (NCBI): domain Eukaryota; kingdom Metazoa; phylum Arthropoda; class Insecta; order Diptera; family Mycetophilidae; genus Bolitophila; species Bolitophila hybrida. The sequence goes on from JANSTU010030498.1 coordinate 5,348, forward strand.
TATTAGACTTTTGTACAAAATATTGAAGTGGTAACTTACTTTTGATAGATACTGTATCTATTACGTCACATTATTTTCATACAAATGGCAATATTGTACATATTGTTTAAAAACTCATATCTACATTCAAAGTCAGTTTGATTAATAAGAACACCGAAAATGTAATATAATAAATATAATGCCAACTTTTTCATTTGGCAAAAAGAAACAGAGTCCACATATTTTGATAATGGAAATTATAGCCTACGGACATTAATATAGCTGTCAATATAACTTTAAACTAGTAGAAATTTTCACCCAAATATTTTTTTTCATGATTAGGTCGCAACCTATTAATAATAACCATAACAAATTGTTATCCTTCGGAGGGCAAGTATAGTTGCACGAAGATTAAATGTGATAAAAACAGTTGGCTAACTAACATTAATTTCGCCGAATGAGCCGTTTCGCCGAATGCCGTTCACCGAATGGCCTTTTAGCAAAATGTGTTTTCATTTGAAGCCAGAAAAATGCAGCACCTCGGTGTCACGTTCATATGTGCTTGACTGCTAATTTTTATTAGGTATACAAAAATGTTATTAAAGTTCTTCTTCGTCACATTTGAAGATTTCGTTGAACTTTTTCTTCGATATGGTCGCCACGTGATATGTTCAGTTTATTTCGAGAGAGGACAAAGTTTTACATCAGGACGGATAGGTTAATATTAGAGGATTTAGTTTAAGTGCAAAGCAATGAGTGCTAAAACTCGTTTAAAATATGTTTAATAAACTTTACTCGATATTTCGGTTATTTGGTTCTCACAAATATATGGCTTATTTTGTTTTATTATTTATTATTTATTTGTACTCAACAATAATTGTGAGATACATAGATATGTATAAACACAGAGTAAAGTATTACATATTTCAAAATAACAATATACGATAAAACAAAGTAGAAGAAAAATAACAATTACTTAAAAATAACAATTTAATAAGTACATACAATATTAAAAAAAATCCTAAATTAAATGATAATGTCTAATGTTTTCCAACATTTATTTTGGCCAATAGTCATCAATTAGTTTATTCTCAATCCATTTCGTAAGTATTCTTAATTGTATTCATCTACGAAAGAAAAATAATAAAAAACAGTAAGTGTGTTTCCACAAAAGCTTCTCGAATACTCACTCAAATGTTGTGCTTAAAAGCTGACATATACACAAGTACTGATAAATAAAAAATATCAATACACATGTATCTTCAAATATCTATAAATGCTTACTCAAATGTTAACATAGGTATATTTCACAAAAGCTCACATACATTCTTTCTGGTCAAAATACTGAACAATAATGTATTTTTTTCTCAAATGTTTACATACAATCTTTATTTCAGAAATGTTAACTCAAATGCTTTTTAATTAAAATGCTTGACAATTAATTTGAATTTGCATGCATATTCTCGTGTAAACATATTAATATCAAAATTAAAAACAGCAATTGTTTTACAATTTATAAAAATCTCTAATGCTCACTTTTTACAGAATGTTTTATTAAATTGAATACGTATGATAGGTGTTTCAAGCATTCAAGATTGAAATTATTTAGGTTGTATGTTTTCTTAATCTCTATTCGAAGAGAGTTCCAAATATTTATTGCATGTATAAAAAAACGAATTATCAAATGATGATAATCGTCTGGTAGTATTTAATGTAAAAAGATATTCTGGTTTCTTAAACCTAATAATTTTAAACACATTCTAATAAGTCATAATATTGGAATATTGCACATCCCAACAAGAGGTTATAATGAATTGAAACACTATCAAATCTGGAAAGGTTTTTTACGATTCTGATGCAAGCATTAAAAGCAACTCTAAGTTTATTAATTGAAACCGCATTAAATTCATCAAATATTATATCAACATAATTAAAATATGGAAGAATTAATAATTTAACCAATCTCAAACGGGTATCTTTATTCAATAAAGTGATTAAATTTATATGATCTTCCCATGAAGTTTTCCATTGAATATATGTTAATATCCCAAAAAAACTAGATCAGGCCAATGAGCTTTGGAATAGGCGGAACGTGAATTCAATTGTCAATTAACTCTGATACATTCTTCAGCGGTTGCTTGCACTGTTGTGTGTTGGATGCGAGTCTTCTATTGTATTGTTGGGTTTACAATATGTGTCTTATTAGATGTGTGCGTGCTACACTACAAAAAGTGCAAGTCCGTTCCTCTTTCAATATAGAAAATCGGCGATAGATCAGTAAGATTGTTGCATTCGAATTTGAAAGATTTGTAATTGTTCAAGATCATCTTATTAGGCTGGTTCGACTGTAAATTTACGATTGTTGTTAAGCACATATAAAGTACCAACTAGATAGATACCTGGTAGATTTAACACATTTTCATCGATTTAACTTTTTTTTTAACCTCACATTTGGCACTGATTTCTCCTTCCGCGGTTTTTTTTCGCGGCTGCGATTTTTTTAGCAGGCGATAACTTTGTGGCTAGAGGAGTCGCGAAGTCGAAAGCATCTTGATAGCTTTGGTCTAAAACTGAGCACCCGTAAGGCAGTTATTCGCAAAATAGTGATGCACACATTGTAAAACCAAGACCCAGCGGATTGGACGATGTACAAATGTCGAATGAAGACATTTTTGTTTATGCTCCCAGTATTTATACATTTTTAATTTTGTCGGTCACTATTTTAGTAACAACAATAATAATAATAAACCAACAAAGAATTAACTTCAAAAAAATATTAGTATTATTTCCTATTGTTTTATTCAGTTACAAAATTATTTATAATTTATTCAAGCAAGGACCAGCCTCTTTTAAAAATTTCAAAAACCAACACAGTTGTTATGACCTAGCATATAGAACTCAGCTATAGCCTTCTCTCAATTCATTGCATCGGATTTTATTGTCCAAATCTCCAACTTTTGTCCGGTTACTTTGGCACCCACACTAATATTGATCGCCTTCATTTGCTTTTTATGACTACGATGATGACTGTGATTAATCGCACTGGTCAGAAGTCCGCCAATAACAGCAAGCGTTGCGAATATGTTTAACGGAACCAGAGTTCCGTAAGCTTTGGTGGCACCAATGAACGGTGCCCACAGAAACCACGCACGTGCCCAAATGGATGCAGACAGCATGAGCGTTTTCTTTTTCTCCTCCACCACAAGATCAGCGGTGCATGTGGTTAGCACGGACATTGAAGCTGATGTGGCAATTTTAATGGCAATCGATGGTATCATCTGGAGTGCAACGACATTCGTAACTTTTACTGTGTATTGAAATTTAATATTAATAAATGTATACAGTTTTTTATTTTGTTTGTTACATGTATTTGGAATGAACCACGTTAGATATGCCAATGATCCAGCGGAGATGCTAATTAGACCGCACCAAAGCCATCGTCTACGTGTGTACAGAATCAGGTACATACCAATGAATACTCCGAACATTTCACTGAATCCTTTAAAAAAATATATTTATTGAATTTTAGTAAAAAGTCAACAGGAAACACTCACCCATCACCACTGTATTGATATGAATATACTCCCGTCCATATGCCCGTATGTTCAGTACCATTGAATTAAAGAGTAAAATATAAATAGCCCAGGCATAGTGCACAGCTAGCAAATGACGACGCCTTGGGCTTCCATCCCACAAAGACATCCAACTCGCCTGTTCCGGTTCCTCAAGACTTTTGGCATACAGTAATAAAATATCAATACTGAATTTGTATTGATATTTCTATAGTATACTCACCATGCTGCTGCCTGTAACTGCAACTGATAGTCTAGATCATCGGGAACAGGTAATTTATTTGTAGCAGCTCCCTGCAGTACGATCGCCTTCGCTTCTGCCACCTGTCCTCGTCGGATGTACCAACGTGGCGAGTCAGGAATAAGCCTTTGGATCAGAGGTAAGAACTATTCTTATTTTATTAGCAGCAAACCTACCTGTGCAGGAATATCAGCACCACCGTTGGCATCGAGATGGCCATATACAACTGTTTGTAGTTATTAAAAAATATAGAGAGTCCCGGCAGCAGAATTAATCCGATTGACCAGAACAGCTCAAAAACAATGGACGTTATAATTTTTGCTTTTCCACCGGTTATGTCAGCCACTTTAAATAAAAAAGAGGCAATTTTAATAGAGGTATTTTAAGCTTAGCACATAGTTGCATTACATATATTCTGTCCGGATGTATACATAAGGGCACACGTAGATGCCGAGAGGCAACGAAAAAGGACATGCAGTTCGTAGGTGGTAACAAAGCCAGTTGCATTACCACAAATCATCTGCGAAATCATACCGGTCAGCATGACCTCCCTTGGGCTCATCCTGTAAACACACAAATAACAATAACAAAATAAATCACCAATTTCTCCGCAATTCTTTTTTACACTTTCAACAGCATATACGCCAGGATTCCGCCCAAGAGTAGTCCAAAAATGTGAAAACTTTGCGAAAGGGACAGAAGCAAACTGCGTGAGCATACCAATTTAAACTGAGCCACCAGCGAATGAAAATCCGAGTGAAATACAAAGTCATCGCAAGGAATAATCGATTCATTTGTAAAATGAGCCAATTCTGCACTGTTTGCCTTCTCGTACTGATAGTACTTGTCCTTATCCTTGTACACATTACAAAAGTCAATGTGATACTGTTTGTCGTCGGCATGTTTGACCAGTGGATGCGATGCCCGAATCCATTCTGTATGATTCTCAAGTTTTAGATTATCCGGTGGTTTACAGTAGAATTCACCGGGTTTTGGTGCTGGTGCAGTATAAATGACGACGGCCATAAACCAGGACGTGGGAATCTTGCACAGAAATATTATGAGAATTGTGCGTAACTGCCATTTTCCAAAGTTTCCAATAGTCTTTCCAATGACATCGTAGTGTTGCACCATTTTTATCTCACAGCACTGATCACTAAAAGACAACGACCGACTAATCGATTGTCATCCTCGCGATTCCGGGTAATATGTGATATACAAAAGGCATGTTTGCACAAGTTATTCGATTTGCCAATTGATTTTGAAAAGTTGCTAATTTCGAATCGATTATGCGAGTAGACAGTCCACACTACCACCGCACGCCGATTGACTAGATCCATCCTCGTGATGGATATACAGATCAAAGTCGATCTGTATATATATTTCGTCGCAATTTATCTCTCTTTTGGGTATAGAACAAATACTCTGGAATTCATGGTATGTACCGATATTCCACCAAAATCAGCATATCTGTGTACGATGTCGCTTGTTTGCAAATTCATGATTAGTGTTAATTTTGTCGGCATTTCTTTGTGACAAATACGATACTATATGAATCACGTCACGCCACAAGCACACACTAGTAACAATGTCAATACGAGAAAGTAATATATAAAATAATTTAGTATACAAAATCATATATCATGCTATTTTTAAAAAAGTGTATTATAAATATATAATTATAGTAAAATAACTAAACACAAATAATATATTAAAATAAAAAATATAAAAACGGAGAGAGAATACTTTTGATTGTGCTTCTTTTGACATCAAATTTATCCTGAATTCCTATTTCTCATACACCTATCTTATTTAGATAGATTTAGAACCTGTAATGCGCGAAAAAAAAATATTCGGATTTCAGAGATACCACATACTGCGGAGATCAGATCAGAAAACTGGAAAACTGAGATCGGTGTTTATTACGATTGTCTGGAATACAATGTCAAATGCCTTAGAGAAATCCAGGAGAACCAGAAGAGTGCAGAGTTTTGAATCTAGATAACGTCGTATAGCATCAGTCAAGTTAGGCATGGCAGTACTATGAATTGTAAACTGAACGAACTCCGGATTGAAATTTGTTGCGGAGTTTATAAGTTACAAGAAGATCTTCAATTTGAATGAATCTTAACCAAAATCTTGAAGACTTTTGACAGTGCAGGAAGAATACTTATGAGACGGAAGTCTTTCTTCTCATAGGATCGATTATTTTTGTAGATTTCGACAAAATTTAATGATATGTAAGATTTGCAGATAGTAAGATAAGATCAGATCAGACATGAACATATATTAAATTCTATCGTGATCATCATTAAGGTCAAAGTATTGAGGTGTGTGGATGGAATATGGGTGATATATCTTCTGGGTTAGGAATAACACCTGCTTCGGTCAATTTTAGTTCAAAACGAATAACACAAAAAGCGTAATTGTAATTGTCTACCTTTGCAAAAGCAAAAAAACTAAAAAACATAATTCAAGTTTTTGGATATTTATATTCACATTGTATATTTTTTACCTGTCTCATCTCGGACTCCACCACTTCACATAAACTTGTACACAGTTACTCTCAGAGACAATAAATAATAAAGCTTCCATTGAGTATTTCTGGAAATGTTTAATATAAATCCGACAATAATAAGTTTCCGTGTTTCATTTTCACACAACTTATTATGCTTTTAGTTACCTTACGCGACTCGAACAACTTTGCAGGGCAAATGCGCATATTTTTGATATCTCTAGGCACCGAGATCTATCTTGCTATTTATATTCGGAATCGTGAATAATCAACGCCATCATACACTTATTGTTCTATACAGGGTTCGTGTGTATATGTTAATTGATGGTATGAATGTTCCGTTATTTCAAATCAATAACCTATTTTAGAAATAGGCTTAATAGCAAGAGGAACCTACTGATTTAAAGTGCTACATTCGAAAAACACTTCGGTCTGCCGGCCGGGATTGAACCG
>JANSTU010030509.1:0-12107 GCA_027564075.1 Bolitophila hybrida
TAACAAAGTAACAGAACAGACTGTGCAGAATATTATGGCCAACATAAAAGCAAAAGTGCGCCAGTATTCCAGACGTCAATTAAATTTAAAAAATAAAAAAAATGGTTCCTTAATTAAATTTATTAAGAAAACAAAAAAATAAATTTAACGATTTGGTGAGAGATCTGTAACTTACTAAAAAAATCGCAATTACTCGCATCTCGTACACACTTAATAATAAAAGGAAGATTTTCATCCTTTTTTCATCGGATCCAAAAGCGAATAGCGTATTAGTGAGCCAAATCTGTAATATACTATTTAAACATTGATGTATACAAAATATATTTATTATTGTAATATAAAGATATAAAATTCATCTCTGAAAAAAGATGAATTCAAGAAGAAGCATTTTACTTACATATTGATTTTCATCCTTTAAACCAAGAAAATTAATTCCTATAAAAGTACTCAATCATCCCTAATATTTTGATCATTTATAATTGTGTATGAATGAATGACATTTCTTTGCTGAAGGACTGAAGACTGAAGGTGTTAGCTTATCATACTACCGAGAACAGAATTAGCGTTACGCGAATGCAGACAATATATGCTTTTGCATAACAATTCATTGAACAATTTTAGATATGAATACAAGGCGATTATTCGTAATTTGCTCAAGAACTATGTAAAAATGAAATAAATTTGTTTTTTCATTTTTGTATCTTTTCTGATGCATATGACTCTCATTTTTGACATTCTTTCAATAGGCATCTCATTGAATATCCATTTCTTACATTCCCTTACTTGGACTTTTCTCCTCGAACCTTGGTGCCATCAGCCACGAACACGGTGAACGTTCCAATAACAAATAAAAACGCGACATTAAATTATATTTGGTGCCTAATAAGATAAGGGAATCCAGAAAACTAATAACATATTAAAAGAAGAGCCTGAATAATTTTGAATATTTTCATATTAAATAATAATAATTGATTAAATATGAAATTATTAAATTAATAGAAGAAATTTGTAGTGCACGAAATAGGCGAATTTTGTTACCTTCACTCAAGTGTCCATACCTTCGTTTTTTTCGATAGATCTTCAACGTCAGCTAGTTTTTATTCGTAAAAGTACCATTTTCATAGACAAAATTATTAACAAAGCATTTGTTTGCCCTTTCAATCGTTTCTAATTTATTTAGTGATTAATCGACTTAAATTTTCAAATATTTTTTTTTAACGCCGTACTTCTTTTGATTGCATTGAAAGTACTGGGCGGATTGACAAAGTTTTTTTAACAAAATTTGTAGATAACATTTTATTTTTTTATTCAAAAAATCATATTTTGAAATCCTAATAATTAGATTATTTTTTTTCGCTTGTTATGCTAGGAGTTGGTCTGAAAATTAACACACGGCTTTTTTAAAAAAATAATTTAATTTTAAAAAAGAAAGTTTTTTTTCTTCTTTTATTTTTTTATTTACAATCTGTCGAACAAAATTAACATTTGGTAAAATGTGTGGTTTTTGTTAACATTGTTTAATCTTAAAAAATAAAAAAAAATCGAATGGTATAATTAGAAACTTTTTATGATTTCAAAAACAAACACTCAAACATACACATTCACCGACATAATACATATTACATATATTATATTATAATACATATTCTTTTTTAAATATTTTTTCCTCTACAAAAATTCAATATTTTTACTGTTATGGTAACACTAAAATAAGCTAGTCAGCAATGTCAGCAACAATTTGACACATGCCGATTACACTGTTCACTGACAGTTCTCATGATAACAAGACTATTCTTTACTGTCTGCGAGTGTGCGAGTGCCTACAACAAAGTCGATCTGTTTATCATTTGTGCTACAAATATAAGTGCAAAACAGTGTATTTTATCTGAATTTAGTTTTATAAGCATATGAAAAAGACCTTGTAATATTCAAACAACAAAAAGCAAGTGTTATTAAATGAAATAGCATTATACAAACGCGCTGTCGCTAGTGATTGTAAACAATCGATATACGCATAGTATACTTGATAGGTTCGGCGTAGAGATGGCGTCCGCATCGAGTAGCAGTGCACGACATTTGTTCAGTGATTCGAAGCGCCGCTTAGCCGAGCGCGTGAACGGCAACGTAAATAATGCCGCTTCAGTGGCGCGGCAGATAGCAAGGGGATCGAAGTCGAGCGAGGTAGGTTATCGTTTAGACGTAAATAAAATTAATAATTAATTATTTAATAAAATTATATGTTTAGTGAGAGCGATTATGATTGAGCATTTGTAATTGTTTTAGCTAAATAAATTATTAATTATTATATATTTTTTATATTAATTTAAAATTTAAATATATCTTGAGCAAAGAATATTTTTGTGTGGGTTATTTATTTATTTAGTGAGAGCGATGAAGATTGAGCGTTTGTAATTGTTTAAGCTAAATAAATAATTATTTATTATATATTTTTTAAATTAATTTAACATTTAAATATATCTTGATCAATTATTTTTTTTTGTGGGTTATTTCGTTCTACCAATTAAATTTTTGTTTACATAAATAATATTTCACCATTATCATTTTGTGTACATACATTAATAATAAAAGTTATTTTATAGATTGCAATAAAAAACAATATACCCACAAAATCCACATAATAACATATTTTTTTGTGTTTTATTTCGCATGTGCTCGCTCCAGATGCTCATGCAATCCGCCCGGCACTTTGCGCAACAAGAGTCGACGATGGAAAACACACTGCAGAACTTAAAGAAAATGGAATTGCTGCGCCAGCACATGGGCTACCAGTGCGAGGCAATGGAAGAGAACGCAAAGAAATTGGAGTACGTAAAGGAACAGGTGCACGCAATGGAAAGATGATAAAACCCCAAGTGCATTGGATATATGAATATATTTGGCGAAGCGAAAATGTTGCGCAGACATATTATACACATACATACGTGTATATATGCAAGCAAAAGGGTTTTGTTTTTAAGATGCTGTAGCGATGTGTGTGCTTCACTGTACTTTGTAAATTATTCATTAAATTTCGTGTTCTGCCAAAGGATGAGTTTTGCTGAATATTCTTTTGGCGCAGTTCTGACTGTGTGCAGTTGCTTATAAATGCTAGTAATGATGTATAAACATTTTGCAGTTGCAGCAGTTCTTTGAATATTACATTCTATTTATAGTAAGTATTTTTTTGTTAAAATATGTTATATATTGGGACACTATTTAAATTGTATGCTTTGAAAATGTTGTTTACCTAAAATTGAAATCGAAATACCGAAATTATATATTATAATCGAATTAAGGCATAACTCTACTACAAACCATATACCAAATACCACGAACCATTTACCAGCTAAAAAATTGGAGAGTTGAATCTGTACACGCACATTCACATGTAAACGTTAAATGAAGTATGTCATAAGATTTTTCAATGTTGATAACCAAAAACTATTGTCAAAGCAAAAACAATAATAGATAAATCAATAAAATTAGCAGCTAATAATAAAATGCCTTTCGTCATCTTGCTGCTAGTCGCACATAAAATGTTTTGAAACATTTACTCATATTAGAGGAGTTCTTCAAAAATATGACATTTGTATGTGTTAAATATGTATTTCAAATTGGCAGTGTATATTAGTGAGGTTAAAGACGATCAAAAAAACGATCAATAAAGACAAACTTTAATATATGCGGTACGTGAGTTGCTGTAATGTGAGCCAGTATAACTTTTTTTTTGTAAACATACAATTTTTGATAATGTTTGGTTATTTCAGAAATATTTTATATACCTCTTCCACAAACAATAACAATATTTATGTTATTGATCTTTTCTGATGTTTGACATTTATTTTGTATTTTCTTAATGATTTTAGTTCGCAACTCAAAATGTAGAGATATATGGAGAGATTTCTTAAATGGTTTTTACCAACACACATGTAAAAGCTAAAGCGGCGCTAGCTTTATGTCTATGTGTTTATGTTGTTTTTTTTGCGAGAGGGAGAAAAATCATACAATTTTAGCATGTGTACGAGTGAAATGCAGTAAATGATTCGTGGTTTTAGGTATATGGTTTTTAGTGGAGTTAAGGCATTATATGACAAATAAAAAAAACATGTATAAACACAAACTTTTTCGTATTAAACTTTTGACGACCGCGACCGTGTTCAGTAAGAACAAGTAGTGTGCGTATTTTTTTTGTGTTGTACTTAGAATTGAATGGAAATTATCAGTTATGTCCTAGTTCGATTCCACGCTTTTATGAAAATAAGTCTGAGGGTCACTTTTGGCGGGAAAAATAGTTCTTGACACGTGCGCGTATAGGAAGTAAAAAATATTAATTTACTATTACTTATCGATTTGTGTGGAATTTATCGAGTTTTCGTGGGTTTCTTGCCATTTTTGTTCGTGCTTTTGTACTCGTTTCATTTTCAATACCTATTTCACACCATTTCTACGTTACCGACGATAATTATAATGAAAATGAAACTGTTTTATATTTCAGTCTTTTTACGAACGCGATCGCATATATAAAATTCTATCCGGGTCTTTTCTACTTTTTATTTGACTTGAGTGTGCGTACATTTTTTATAATCTCTTTATCGACTAATAATCCATTTTCTATATCGGCTACTCATTATTGGATTCGTGATTCGTTCACCAGCCCGAATAGATTACAATATGAATCTGCAAGAGAGATTACATAAAAGCTATTCAAACTTGCAGAAGTCGCTACTCTGTCCGGTCATTCATTGTCTTTGCAAAAGTGAAAAGGGACGTAAGAGAAGAATTGTCAGTACTCAGTACCAAACAAGACAACTTTTGCAAAACAACATTGATCGAAATTTATCATACCATAAAATTAATGAATCAATCAAAAATGTAAACTAATGTATAATATGTTTTTTACCGTGTATGACAATTGAGACATAAAGGTTCCATCAGATTGGGGAGTCGCGTGGGTGGTAGAACTATTTACTTTTTCTGTTAGAAAGAGGGTCTTCCGGAAATTCTGCAAACATTGGACCTGTTTCTCATTCTGCTCCCAATATATATTGCAGCACGATGAATCTATACACTGATGCGTGCGAAATGCAGATGTCAAAATATGCTGGGTTTCTGGGTTTACATTCAAATTGTTTCGTGTATCTGGCCACACTATAGTGGCGAGGCGATGATATTGCATATTACCGAATTGCGTAAAAAACGCCTCGTCGATTGGCGATCGCTTGTACCCACTTTCACTGTTATCACACGTGAGTTTGTTAGTGAAGTGAACTACTTTTGATTTCTCACAATGTGTCAAAAAAAGCTCACATTGTATCCACTTTCCAGGTTTCAGATCACAGTGAGAAGAAATTGAGAAGGCTTCTCAAATCTTATGTAATAATTTCAAATCAAATATTTCAATATAAAGCTGTTCGAGCATGCTCACATTTTGACTTTTTGCTTTATATTGAAATATTTGAATTTTTAAGTATTTCATAGGGTTTAAAGCTTTCTTTACTTACCCCCAAACCCTACTGGTACTGGCTATCGGCTATACTGCTAATCATAAACAGGGCACATACTTTGGTTGCAAAACCCAAAATCAAATTTAACTTTTATTTCTGGTTCTAAAATTAAATGATCCTCATATAATAATATACGTCGAACAATTCACTTTTACATATAACAACGTGTGATTTCTCTCAGCTTTTGCAACAATGCAATGCATTTTCCGATTATTGAAAATATGGAGACAAAATATTAAATTAAATTACACCGAAAAAAATATTGCTCACCAAAAAAAGGCTAAAAACAATAGCAGAAAATGTAAAATACAAATTGCATAATTCAAAAATACACAGTAAATGTTAGCTCGATATGAACATCGGAATCAGGAGCTTTACAGGGTACTATTGTCTACTCACACGACCCACTATCCGCCATTCCCAAGGATTGTTTTCTCTAAGCATGATTCATAAGGTGTTGGCCATAGGGTAGTACTATTTTCAACGATTTTTAGTTCAATTTTGTAACTTTTACAGTTCATATTTAAATTAATTCGTAAGAATTTTTTAATTGTGCACCTGCATTTTTTCAATGCCAAATCAAAATTAAATTGTACGATGTCGCCATAAATGGTTCAACATGTAATGCCCCAAAACTATACTTTCAATGCCTAAATAATTTTAGTATCGTTTATTCCTTGTACATATGAATTTGAGGTTAAAAAAATGTATTTATTTATTAGAATGTTATGTATTTATATTTTTTTAAAGTATTTACGTTAGTTAGGAAATTTTGTAAATTCATGCTTTTTATAGCATCATGTGCTCATCTCTATCTATCGATTATTTATACTGTTGCGTGCGCAATTTTTAATATTAAATAATTGTAAAGGTTGGCCACCTAATGGGTTAACTTTTTATTTCGAGCAACACTCAATCCACGTTAATTTTAAGTTTATGATATAAGTTAGTATTAGTTCTCACCGGAAGAGGCGCTGAAGAGTAGAAAAGAGGGACATAGAAAAAAAGGATATCGATTTTTAAAGCCTGAAGGAAAAAAGAAAAAGAACAGAAATTAATAAAATAATAGTGATTCGCGAGTTTCCACCATCGTAATCGCACACCCGAGAGCCACGTGCAGCCCCCATCTTCATCGAACGCCCAAGAATCAGCTGCAGACATCATCGTCATTAAGAATAAAATAATAATTTAATAGTTCGTTCACCTGTTCCCAACCCACACCCGCGGGGTCCATCAGCTCTCTTGAGCAAAGGGCAGGCAACCGCTGTGCTCACCGGTGAGCATTACACATTGTGTATTGTCGAATAAAGACCACCGGCAGGATTGGGAACAGTAAAGTTTGTAGGGTACTTAAGTACCGTGACTTCGTGAAAAAATGTAAAAAAAGCAATAAAATGTTATCTCTGTTGAATATAGACATTTTTTTAATTGTTTTTAAATTTTTTTTTATTCGTATATTTAAAGAAATAATGTTTTCAATTTTAGTTAATAATCAATGACACATCTGTACAGCGATTCTGTCCGGAGTTGGAGTTCTTAAAATTAAAAAAGGGGTTATTTTAAATTAATTATGAGTGCATGTTTATGCAATAATGAGCACCAAAAAATATCTTGGAAAAAGAGATCTAAAAAAGATCGGTTAATAAACTATTTAATTTACGTTTGTACACCTCAGCTAATTTGTAATTAAAAATTAAATTCTAAATTATACAAAATTTAATGAGAATACAAAAAAGTGCATCCAAAATATTGAAAAGAATGATGTTTTTTTATTTAAAATAATTTTAATATTAATTGTTATGCGTTTATACTTTTTTCACCATCCACTATTAAAATATTATATCGTTATAATTTGTTTTTTTAGTTTACATATAAAATAATATCTTTTATCATTTGTTATCAAACAAAAAATGAAAATAAACAGTAATCATGTGACTTGACAGCTGTACTATTTTAATGAGGTTCTAATAAAGCAAACGTCAACATAAATAGATTCGTTGAATATATTTTGTCGCGCGTTGCTTTTTAATACTATCATTAATTCTATGCGTTGCTTAGCGAGATTTCGACAGAATCGCTGTTCTAAATATATTTATTTCCAAATATTTTATTTACATAATAAAGATCTAGAATTTCAATAATCTCTAATATAAATGAATCGACACTTCATATTTTAAAATAACAAAGCATATAGAAACTAAAATCCTCGTAATCCCAGTCCTCAGCATCATCATCACGGCTGAAATGCAGTATAAGGCTAGGGGTAAAAATATCTGATGGTCCATTATTAAAGGGTTACATGGGTTTCAGATTTTTAATTTTTTTTTATTTTATTTACAACTCTTCAAGAATATATTTTCAAAATTCCAAGATGGACAGTTACAGAGGTGTGTTGGCGGCTTCAATCAGAATAAAAACGAAAGCTTCGACCAGTCGATTTGGAAAATTACTCCGAAAATTCTTCCAGATCTTCGAAATTGCTGCTTATGTCGCAGGATGTACTTCCAAAGAAGGGATTTCCGGTTTATTAATGTTGATGCATGATATGGACATTAAATTTGGTCGGTACTGCCACAAATATGCGTGCAAAGAAGATGCACATCGCATATTTATGGTCCACAAAAAAGCCAATGCTTCTACTCGTGAGGCACGAATTCATTTCAGACAGCAGCAAAAAGATGCCCTAGACATCATAAGTGAAGCAGGACATTTGCATTATGAAAAAAATCTTCACTTTTTAGTTACACAAAACTTTAAACGCGTTTTTCTCGAAACACACTTTTCGAAATCGGTAGTCAAAATTTATCTGAATCGGCTAATCAAATTTTAAACACTTCTTTAAAATATCATTTTATAGTCCCTGACCGAAGGATTTTTTTCCTTCGACTACAAAAAAATTGACAACGTAATGAATACCGAAATATTTACCCAAAAAGTGACACTTTTCTTTAAATCACTGCCAAAATTTCAATTTTCTTTTTTTTAAAATCCTTCGTTCAGAGACTAGTTTTACTCTAATACTAAAAGATTTTTTTTCAGATGAAGCAGTCGCAAGTAATTTTGACTACCGCAAACTACCTTCTTGTCGAGGCACCTCCGAAAATCGACTGCCATCAATTCAATGTATCATATATTCTCATAATTTTTTTTAAACATTTTCTTCAAAAATTATTTAATAATATGCAAAAAAGCTAAAAAAAATCTGTAAGAGAAAAAAAATCGAGAAAATTTCTGAAACCCATGTAAATCCTTAAAGGTATAGGTTGGCGCAAACAGCTGGTCAGTTTTAATTAAAAAATAGAATTGAATTTTTGTGCTGTTCCTTAATTAATTAGACTTGAAGAAATGAATGCTTCAATTCAAATGTACTTGTGTTGAAATAAAAAAAGATTAGTTTATAAAGAGAAAACTACTTTAGACATTAAACTTTTCAGTAAACATTTTATTTTTGTTAAAATAATATAAAAACGCGCATGCGATTTTAACTTTTGGATTTTGATAGTGATCGAATACGGCTGAGGAAGTTCTGGGTAATCCGGACAACACTGATGGCTCTATATATGTCCCCAAAGAATTAAACAAACACATAATGACGACAAGTAAAGTAATACAATATGTCTAGACTCTAGACAACACATTATAATATAAAGGTGTGCATCACCAGCAAACAAAAATAAAAATAAAATCTTATTAACAAAACGTCAAACCCATATATTTCGAATATGTGACAGAACAATTTGGTTACAGTCGAACAGCATCGAACGGAAAATTAGATTGCAATTTTCCATATTTTCCAGATTGTAAATACTACGTGCTTTTTGCATAATGTTATTTCTTTTTGCTCTTATGCCCGCCTGAAATTTGTTCAAAATCATGAATAATTCATTTACATATACACGCGCCCAGACACTGGTGAATAACACGAGATCTATAATTTTCATTTCGTTTTTCTTTCTCTTATACGTCTTCGCTCACATATTTCCCACACTCCATTTTCTTGTCACTAGCTTGTAAGCGCACTATAAAGACTAATATAAAACTTTTGGAGATGTAGGTTTGGCATGTGAACACGTATGCAAATTCTATAATCTGAGCACAAACTCGAATATATACCTATCTATACATATAAATAAAACATATATATATAAAAACGAATAAAAATCACACAGCCCGAATAAGATGGAATGTTTGTATATATAAGGACACAAGTCCTTGTTTGAGCTAATATAATTTAATGTTAACTCTGTGTGTGCTGTTACGACAAGCCATAATGTATATTTGTATACATTCCGTCCGGAGAAAATGTGGTTAAAATGCTTTTATTGGAATGTTCATAAACATGGCAAAATATGGACTTGAAGGATGCGCTTGAGTAGACAATAGCAATATTGGATGGTTGTGGTTTAAATTTATACAATCTTATAAAATAGAAATTACGGTATCATTGAAATTCTGTTTATTATAAACGTCTATTGGATATAATGTTGATTTAATATATTCTCTATATGTATTTTATATTCAAGATTTACGGTGTATGAAAATCAGATTATTTATGCAAGCCGCAATATGTACATATTGATATCAAACACAGAATAATATATTGTCTGCGTCTTACTATAAGAAAATGTGCGCTGATTCAGATTATGTTCTATGAATAAATGAGAGCACCGAACCGCGTATATGCAAAAGTTTACGTGCCATCTTTCTACGAATCCGTTAAAGCAAGCAAAACTTAAGAAAGCTATTTTATAAATACGACTATGTTTTCGAAGAAAATTTCCAACAATATTATTACAACTCTGCATGTATATGCATATGTAGATTCATATCATGTGAAACTTTGACGTGACGAAGATTCGGGTTTGGTGTGCTCAAGATTTGTGGCTAGGGAGCATTAAATTTTCTCGTTGAACATGAATAGCCGTGCAAGTAAGTAATCAAGTTAGCACCCTTCATCATTCTCGTACACATATACGCACGAAGTCACTTTATTGTGTATATGTTATATCCGCCGATTTTTGGGAATATTGACAAACAATAAACAAAACCAAAAATTCGCACATGTGGAGTATTTAATGGAAGTTTATAAGCAAACTTTTGCACAAGTTTTAATTTTCTGTATCTTAAAATAAGAAGCTGGTTATCGCTCACGCCTTCACATACAAATATATACAGATTAATTTAAACAAAAGCACACAAATCTATTTAAATTAGTTGTATTGTAGTCATGTTTATAAATTTGTCGTTAAAATAAATCCTTTTACAATTTAAATTACATAAGTATACAAGTTTCAAGTGTGTTTCTTAGATTCAGATTGTACGTCGGCAAGGAGTTTTTCGATTTGTTTCGTTGATTAGCGTGCATTTCTTTGGGTGAAAAAGTTTTGTAAAGAGTTTCTGTGCGCGCACGGATTCTTTTAATACGCCCATGGGCTTATTTAAAGAGGAAAAATCAGCCAGCATTGCAAAGTTTTTAATTTAATTTTCATCATTAGTGAGGTGTAATGGAAACGAGAAGTGGAGAAGTTCTTCTTTTGTGTATACTAACATTTACAAATACATCCAATTAAATTCACTTATCTATATTTAGCACAAATAAATCTATTTTAAAGAGGAGTTTTTTTGTATTAAAAGTATAGAGTAAAATATCTATTAGATATTGCCAGATTTTTTTTTATAAACAGTTTATATTTGTTTATCAAACATTGTGACATTATTGTTTTCTTAAAATATTTAAATTATTATTTATTATAATATCATTTTGTCTATTTTTTTATAGATAGATAGATAGATTTATTTAAAGTACCAAGTACCAAATTTTGAGGCACGCTGGATTTAATATTGGCCGATTATGTGTATCTTCCTTTTGAGTATTCACCGGGCTTATATTTTGTTACTTGGAAGCATTGGATAATGACAGCAGTCGTATTCCAGTTTGTCGTTGTTTTACAAGGAAGACTTGACAACTCGAAATAATTACATTTAGGGTCGATTGAAAAGTTACTCGTCAAACATGGAAAGAAGCGATGTTTTGGTTCAAATAGATTTTATTTTTCAACAATTCTCCTTTTTCCTGAAAGTCTGCAAAATTGTTGTTTAAGGTTGTTTAAGGTTGTTTGAGGCAGCTTTCACTTCGAAGTAATTTAAAATGATTTTGTTTATCTCTACCGTGGCGCATTGCCATGATGAAAGAGTACTTTGTTCATTTGCAATTAAGGCCTTTTAGACTGGATTTCTGACTAAACTCGGTCCAGTAATGAAGCATAATACACCCCGGTTATGGTTTTCCATAAGCAAGTAGCGATGAAAATAGCTTTCTCCGTGAGGTGACATAGTGTCCACGGTCATAATCTCCAATTGGAATTTATTATTATTTTTTTTGTGGAATTTCCTCTTTTTTGCACGTTTTAGCCTTATTAAAATAAGAAAGAAATTATAAAAAAAATTATATCTGTCTTAGTTATCCGTCTTAATTATTAATGACATTTTGGACTACCTCGGCGCCAATTTCTCTCAAAACAGTCGAAATATTGTTTTTCAAAGCTGGAATTGTCTCTGGATTATCCGCATAACATCGGTCTTTAACGGCACCCCACAGGAAAA
>JANSTU010030520.1:0-26309 GCA_027564075.1 Bolitophila hybrida
ATAAGCGTATGTATGCATATATAAATTGTCGAATACTTTATAGCTGTTTTCATTCCACTTTGATATACAAATATTAATGTTTTCCCAACCGTGCGATGTGTGTGCCTTTCCTCGTGTTTATAGCGAACATCCTAGCGCATTCTACAGAACACCGGAAAAGCGTCAAGGATACAATTTTCAAGCAGCTGTTTTATATTATGTTTACACCGCATTACACGTTTTTAATTAATATCTAAGACTTCAAGTTTATATCACAAAAAGGGGTATCGAAAAATAAAAATGTTTACATCGCATCCGCCCATCAAATGGTGAAGGGTAAGACACATTTTTGTTATAAACTAAACACCGGCATTTATAAACATAATATATTTATAGTTTCTGCTTTTGCGTGTTTGTGTATAGATTTTACGATTGTGTATCTATTGAAAAACCAAACACGTTTTGGCAGCCCCCGAATTCGTTTACCTAAACTTGTACAACAAACAACGCCAAAAGACGCAAGCTTAAATTACACAAAATCGAATTCGAAAGTTTTTTTGGTCGAAATTGATTGAACAAACACCAAAAACATGTATATATATATATATATCTATACAAGAACACGAACACATACTCACAACACAATACAGAGAAAGTTTCCAAAATATTTATTTGCGAATGCAGAAACATACCCGACCCACCCGGAGCACAGTTAGACAAACACAAAACCACCCACACCCCTTGGATTCGAAAGCATATGTCGAATGACACAAAACACACATGGAGAGAGACACGTTATAAAATTCAGCTTTTGATTTCATTGTTTGTTTCGGTTTTTCTGTTTATGTTTTTAAATGTATATATATGTAGTATATTATGTATATTTAAACAAACAATCCGTAATACGAAACGGACCATAATGGGGTCTGGAATACGCGAATGCCTATTCCTTCCGTGGTTCCTTGCGTATGCTAGAGAAAAGGTAAAAGTAAACATTTTGAAAATGAAACCGTATTTTTTTGTCTTAGTTCTTGAGCTCTCCTGCGAAGTTGTGAACATGTTTACTTTAGTATATGTATACATATATATTTAATGTATAATTATATATCTTATCAGTGCGTATGTATTATTGTATTTTAAGTAAACACTCAAGTTTTGTAATGAATATTATACGAATATGTAATTTTGGAATTTGTTATGTTTGTAGCAAATTGTTTATTTGGTGAAAATTATTAATCATTTAAAATGGAAATTTAGAGTAAATTTAAAACACTTGAAATTTAATATGGATTAATTTATATAATTTATCCAGCACACAGCATAGCAAAATCGAGTGAAGCTCTCAATCGGTTAATAACTCAAAATAATGAAATCATTCAATAAAGCTATAATCTATCTATATTTTAAACAGCTTAAAGCTTAAAGACTGAATCCCTTATGTTTTAATCATCCTTTCTATAGAAATGTGAATATACTTCATCCAAAAGCTTATGTTTTCTAAATGAAAAATAAAACAATCGTCTAAAAAAACACGTATGTGTATGGCTTGTTCTCCGCAACTTTTGCGATTCTCCTTTTTTACTCGTCTCACAGAATAACCGTTATCGTTAAGCAAATGTGTCATAAAAATGCATACAGCTCCAAAGTTTTTATCTTTTATCTGAAAACAAATGCCCCATATATACACATAAAAAAGCAGCAGCCAGTATCCGCTAAAGCTCACAGCTACGGGTTTCTGTCGTCGATGTATACTGTATATATATACCGGTAGAAGGCGTTACACTATTTTCCATTTATATATATTTTATATCAAGACATTTGCAGTGTTCGTTTTTCGTTTGCGGTGTACAATATTTTAAGCATTTTACTTGGAATGAAGAGATGTAAGATTATTGTATAATATGTAGATCCACACCCACATACATATATAACTATACATAAATGCACACATGCGAATGGGTGCATAAAATTACAATTTCTCGCAAATCGTACTGTAATAATCGAGTTTTTTGTCGTTTCAGATCACACCAAGAATTCAGCACAGCCGATGAATACGCCACATATCTTGGATCTCTGCAATAAAGAACTTTTCTTCCATCACGCAGACAACTACTTGAACATATCGATTTAAGAAGCATATTGCAAACAAAAAAAAAACTTCCAAATAATATATAAATACATTTGTATATAAAAAAAATATTCAGTTATGTTACACGAAATTGCGATGCAATCAAATTGCGCGCTGTTTTCTCGGTAATCATATTATATATATATATATGTTTAATTTTACTATGCATATATGTAGATAACCACCACCTTTGTACATATAGCACCGCACACATTCACACCATTTACATAAACAGTAATTTATAATACTCTTAAGTTTAGTTTTGTCCAATAAAACCAAAAACAAACTCTTTAAGAACTTGATCGGATTGCGTGTCGATGCAACGATAAATGTGAGCGGCATTCATATATAGAATATATATTTATCTCTATATAAAAACTACTGTATAAGAAAGTTTTAGATTTAAGTTTCTGTCATAAATTCGAATTCGCTCCAGTTTTATCGGTTTTTGTGCTACGCAAACATCGTTTTCCGGTAAGTTCCGTTTGCCGTCCTCAAACGTAAGGAACGCCGGTCTCGGTCTCAAAAAAGTTTTTAAAGAGAAACAAAACTCACAAACATAAATTATATATTGGACCAATCGTTCTGAGATTCAAAATCTTCGACGTGACGAGACAACAAAAATGCCAAGTTTACCAATCAGCATTTATATAAAAATAGAAATTATTTATAGTTTAATG
Source organism: Bolitophila hybrida (assembly GCA_027564075.1). Taxonomy (NCBI): domain Eukaryota; kingdom Metazoa; phylum Arthropoda; class Insecta; order Diptera; family Mycetophilidae; genus Bolitophila; species Bolitophila hybrida. The sequence goes on from JANSTU010030520.1 coordinate 2,788, forward strand.
TACACCAATCATTTTCAAATACAAGATTTCATCTTGAAAATAAATTTAGACATTATACGTTTTTTTTTTCATTTACACAGACGCATGAAAATCGCATTTGCTACCACATTACTAAAATAATATAATATTTCATATAGTATTTACTTTCATATTTGTATACTGTTTTATTATATACATATATGTACGATGTACATCCATATTTCAAGTAGACATCACGCAGATCATAGTAATTTTTGTACAATAAAAAGCCATCGTTTATTATAAACTATAAAAAATATAGCAAAATTATATTGTAAAATTAATATTAATAGCATCATTATAAAATAATATATGTTAAATACAATACCAAAAAAAAACAAAGTTTTTGCTGACGTTCCTTCCTGGACGCCACGAATCAATTTATATCAGTAAATTGCTGCCCCGGTATTACATTTTATGTACGTTACTGTATTCGGTTAACTTTTTTATTAAAACAAATGAAAAAAAACACACACTCACCAATTGATGGATTGTAAATGTTTTGTAAAATTAAGAGAACTGAATTAAAACATGAAAAATGGTTAAATATAAAATACGTTTTTTTTTTAAATGTGAAAGTTGCTTCAAAACATAAGTTCTCAACATTTCATATTTTTAACATGCATAGATAAATCAGTGAATCTAACTAATACTCAATATTATTGTTACTAAGCAATGCTTTCTGAAATATCAACGAAAGCTAAAGTAATTTGAAGTATTCATAATGCACATTATTCGTTGCCAATTGCCAAATTTAACCCTTTCTAAGGCGAATTATTTTCCCTTTGATTTTTTTTTTGTGAAATTGAACTCACAAATTTTTCATAAGACTGAGACTCGAGAAGAAATTATCGAATGCTAATTAAGCTTCCAGGGCGTGTGTTGTTAATAAGTTGCAAAACTACTTTCTCACCAAGTGGAGTTTTATCTTTTATAGTACTTTTCCCGGTGTAAATAGCAAACTTGATTCTCCGAATTGGCAATGCACCAAACTTTGAAAGGGTTAATAAAAAGAAAACACTTCACTTTTCGGGTTTCGATTTAAATAACAAAATACTTTCTTCTATTTTCTGACGAAGCAGATGGAGAACGGAGTACTATTGTACAAACTTTGGTGGAGACTGACAGTTTCGAAACTGGGTGCCTCACAGTCGACCAAAAACAATAATCGAATCGATGCTTCAGAGGAGTGTTTGGCGCTTCACAATTACACATTAGAATCCAAAAGACAGTCAGCTGAGTGGACAGCAGTCGACGAACCGAATCCAAAGCGAGCAAAAACGCAACAATCGCCCGGTAAGGTGATGACGTCTGTGTTTTGGGATGCAAACGGAATAAAATTCATCGACTATCACTAAACTATTACCAAAAAGGAATCACCATCAACAGCGCACTTTTAAATCGATTGTTTCACCGAGACAATTCACCGTGTCTCAAATCGATGAAAACGATTGCAAAATTTAATGAATTGGGCTTCGAATTGCTACCCACCCAACATATTCTATAAATTTAACTTCAAGCGCCTTTTGCCTGTTTTCAGATCTCAAGAGAAAGAAATTGAAGTCCAATGATGAAGTAATCGCTGAAACTGAGGCCTATTTTGACGAGAGAGAAAAATCGTACTATAAAAATGGTATTGAAAAATTGAAAAATTATATCGTCTTGATTGAATTATCTGTTAGTTAACAGTGATTTCATGATATTTTGTCGAAATTACAATAGAACTAGACACTCTCTCCTGTGGATCCTGGCAAGTACGTGAAAATAATAATAATGGGCAAAATATAATGGGACAAATTCAGTATTCTTTTCAAATATATGAGTTCAGTATAGTACATATTTCAGACACGGTTACAACAAAATTGGGACTCATTACATCCCGTTGCGCTGGTATCTAAATCAAACTGAAAAACTCAAGTTACTAGTCTGCAGCCAAAAAATCTTGCACCTAAATGATAATGACGCTGCGGTATAATCATAAGTAAACACAAACACAAACAAATAAAACCAATAAACACAAACACAAAAAAATACTAGTAAACTATAATCATCAAAGTCTGTGATGGGTAAGGTAATGAACTGGTAGATAACCGCGTTGCAGATAAACAGAGATTTGAAGGATATGAAATGGCCGTTTTGTCCAAAGTCGAAGGCAAAGACAGAGTGGCAAAATAAGTCTAATTGAAGTAAGATGCTGAGTGATGTTCAAACCGACAAAAGCGGATATTAAGAGTTGAACTTTTTTATTCTGATATTGTAAAATCGTACGGATATATCCATCATTTATACATTTGAAACGGACCGGGAATTAAATAAGGAAAAATCAATAGCATCAAAGCAAGTGAACACCAATTATTTAAGAACCATAACATCTTGTATGTACACCTGCCAATCCTATACATAACATTTCCATCACACATACATCTCATCGAATTCCCGCATGGTTCAATCGGTTTTCAATCAAAAGTTTCCAATTCAATGTAACACATAAGATGTACAGAAGTGGCATTGTAGTCAAAAACTTTCTACGCATCAGCAGCTGTATATAATAGAAATACAATGTTGGATGAAAATGGAAATGTTTCAATTTAACATGAAGACAAAAACATGAATTTCAGTTCGGATGTTCCATGAATTGTTTTACAAATCAAGGTCGAGGAGTTTTCTTTATTTAATAATTTCTTACCTGCGACTTTCCACTGTATCCTAATAAACATATTTAATTAAATATTATTTAACAATTTAATTATCACAAATACATAATAATTTTGTTGTTTGTTGTTTTAATGTTACAAGATATTATTAATATAATTATTATTGTTATTCAATGTTTAAATATGTAAGTAACATGACTGCTATATGCTAAAGTGTAAATGTAACGGACAAATGTAAACTCTACAAAACATGTGTGTATTGGTGTGGTGTATTTAACATTACTTTCAACGAGATTCTGAAAAACATGTTGTCAAACTGGTTTAATTTATTTATTTATTTTTGTTTTAATTTCCAAACGATACTTGAAGCTTTAAAAAGCTTTCGATTTAGTTAGCCAATGCGGAAACCTAATATTTTAAGTTTATGTGGTATGCTAGTCTCCAAAAAATGTGTCTTTGCTAAACATATAAAGCTTTGCAAATTGTGAACTATTTCCAAAAGCTCAAAAACTGTGAGTATATGCCATGACTTGAGACAGACTTTGCTGAGCTTTTGTGAGTTTTACATGGAGCTTTTACAGGGTTTTTCAATACAAAAATAAGATTATAATTCAAAGGTAAATACTTTTTTTAGACTAGATATTATAAGTGTAAATGTTAAATAGTATTACAAATCTATTAGGATTCCATGGTATATATAGTATATACAATATACATACAGAGAAATTATTATTTGTTTTACAGTTTATGTAATGTTGGTCATTTTAGTATAATAAAGTGTATTTTGAGTTCAATTCGGAGGGTATTTGATTTTATTTTAATAATTAAGTTATAGTATATAGTATATATAGTTTTAGTATTTGTGAAGATTTTCAATTGGGTCAAATAATACATGATATCGATCGAAAATTCTAGTAAATAATTTACTGTAAACCCTCCAAAATAACTCATGTAAGTGTTTTTGTAATTATTTTAAACTTGTAGTATAACATCAAAAGAGCATTTCATATATTATATTACTCCTTAAGATTATAAAAATTGTATAAATTAAATAAAAAATGTATAAGTAGTTATAATATGATATACATAGAAAGGTAGATAACTACATATATAGAATAATGTAAATATTTCTAATTTATAATACTTGATGGAATGTCAGATTTCTGGTATGACCAAGAGTAATTGTATATTATAGAATAATCAATAAGAAATGTTTAAACAGGTGAGACGGGAAAGTTCTTTGTGACATATATATATATATATATATATATGTATATATTTTTGTATATGTATATAATATAAGTGGTTCTGAAAAGTAATGCATAAATATGCTTTGAATTGTTCTGTAAAAACCTTGTGTTTCGGTTTGGTGGTTGAGTTTATTTATCCATAATTTATGTATGTATGTATGCTTAATGCGATAGATGAATATGTTTTTTTTTGTGTATGTAAATAAAAATCTTTGTTTCTGGTTTGTAGGTGGAGAAGACCCAGTGTTTGTATATTTGATTTGTTTGCTGATTTAGTGGATATGTGATTGTGTGTTTTTATGTAGATTCCATATAGACGTGCGTGTATGAAATATTTAGATAAAGATAGATATGCAAACAGGATTTTTGTGAAATGAAAACTATAGAAAATACTTATCCAAAATATTACTTGACGATGCTCATTTACAAACATATGTTGATGTAATGAGAGAATTTACTGAGAATTGTAAATATAAAATAAACAAAAACAAAGTTAAGAAAAATACAGTATCTATTAAAGTGTCCTAATTTACAAATAAATTCAAAATGAAATGGGTTTAAAAAGTTTCGTGCCAGAACGCATCTACCATCAGAAGACGATAAGATCTTTTACATAGACGTCCGCCGTCAAAGTTCTGCCAAAGACATGTAAATAATGTATACGTGTATGCGTTTGATATGTATAACAAAATGAAATACATTGCATGTGAACTTTGTGCTACCTCAAAAGAAGTTCGAAAGTGAGATTACGGTGGTACCCGAAATCTCGAAGACTCTGGCCGGGAGTTTGTTTGTTAGTTTATTATGTTTATCTGTATGGATCAAAATAGGCGCTTCTAAGAAAACTGTTGTTTGTTTACCGAACATTTATGCAGGTCCACGAAGATTTGAGATTTAGTTATATCGGTTTTCCTAGCTATTTATGCTTTTCTACGCAATATCTATATATATTATTCTTAATTCTTTACAAATGTATATTAAATATATAAATGTAAATTTTTAACAAATATGGTGTGAATAATTCTAACATTCAATTATCTGCGCGCATATTCCAAAATGATTCGGATCGAGCACAGAAACACAAAATTATCGTCGTGGTTGGTGTTTATATTGTATGTATATATATAATTTAATGTTTAATAATTATTAACGGTAAAGTATTAATAATATGCTTAGGTCACTCTCTTTTTATAAACACTACAGTTTCAACATTAAACTTAACGATTTAAATATTTTATAAATTTCAAATGCCAACAGAGATTGTTCACGGAAAACATACAATTGTTAGGTATGGCATTTCAATTTCTGGTGCCTTGTATATGATACATGTATAAATGTAGCATTATAAATATAGTTTTTAGATTATTGTATTGAGCAGCCATTGGTCTTGCGTGCCATCCGACCAAGAGCAGACCCTCCCCCTGATCCCTCACCGTCGCCCAACGAGCACGTTTTCGTGCGCATAATCATTAGATCTGTACGAATGCTGGGACGACGTACGTTCGGTGAAACTACGCCACAGGCATCACTCAGCCTTCGCTTAATGGATAACGTACACTTTTTCGACCGGTTTGACGGTACATGGGGCGGAAGTGTACATGGTGAACCGAATGCTGTGCTCACACGCTTATGATGGTTTGGTGCCATTTCTGCTGGTAAATTGGCAGCGTTGAAAAGCTCGTAGAACAAATCGTCGACTCGTTGCAATATCCTGGCCGAACATTCAACAAATACACACGTCGAACCCTGTGTCGTACAATACGCAATAGCCTCCTCTCGTTGGACCGTTCTGAAAAAAAAACCATATACAAATACTATTTTTTAAGTAAACAAAACGCAAAGCTCACTTCATTTCTTTATCACATTTGTTGCCTGCAATCACCATCGGCACTTTCGGTAAATTCTTCTTTGATCGGCCTGAGCCCGTCACTGCGCTAGCCTTGGTCTCGAGAATTTGTTCCCTAAGTCGGATTACCTCCTCGAATGACTCGCGCGAGTCCATGCTGAATACTAGCACAAACAGATCACCTAAAACAACAACAAATATAAATATATATGTATATAAAAGACCATTAAACATGAGCTTTGACAGAAAACTCCTCGCAACAGTTTTATATATAAATCCTTCGATGTACGAAAGTTACATTATATATTAAATGTTACAATATATATTAAAAAAATATTAGAAAATATTATGTTTTACAATTTCTGCTGTCCGTAAATTCTATTAAAACACACGATTATTTTTTTTTTCGTTTGGCATAATTGACCATAGAATCGCACATGCATAATAAAAAACATAAACCACTTACATTCATAAAATATTCATAAATTGCTATATATATACATATACTATATGTATATATTAAATGTTGACGCAGCTAAAACAGCATTTCCACGCATCGTTGTCCATGTTAAACATCCTATGTTTGTTCGTGCTTCTGGGATAATTACATTTTCAATATAGATTTTATAATCTGTGGCTTTAGCTTTGTCAAGCGATGCAAAACGCACCACCACAAAATTCCCAAACATATGTATATTGCATAGTTGTAAACATACATAATATAATTGTATATTTATGGTATATGGTTTATATTCTATATATGTAGTTAGTTTCAGGATGGTTTGTGTGGTGTTACGGTATCGCATAAATAAAATACCTTGGCACATTGAAAGATAATAAAACCCAATAGACACAGTTTTCGTATATGCTCAGATTGATATATCCAGTAAGTATTATAAGGTTATACAATAAAGCCTATACAATATTACATAAGTGCCCTCTTCGATATTATATTATATAGAATACACTCAAACTATATGAAAACTAATTCCAGGGGAAAATAATTGAAAAATAATAACGTTTCAAGTGAGCAATACACGCAGGCAAAGTTTTCATACATCAGTATGTTATGTATGATGTTCATTGTTCAATTTAATTATACGCGAACAAAACTTGAAGTAACATAACTTTTGGGGACGGAGTTGGATTTAAGGGTCAAAACTAAAGTGCATGGTTATGTGCGTCATAACATAACGGATTTAAGCTGAAGATTGCCCGGCTGCATTTTCAATTAATTGACAACTATAATAAGACGCTGCGGAGATCGTGGTAAAACAAAGCGATATAAATTTGGGATCTCCCTCCGCCAACCACTCGGCAATGGCATCGCAGGCGTAATACATTATAACAGTTTTTTCGTATTACAAATAATGTGTAAAATTTTATTTAAACCTAAACACTGGTTAAGGTTACTGCTTCATAACCCAGGGGCTGTGAGTCACAAGAATGGGAATATTTATGATCTATATAGTGCCTAGATCAATCGTAATTGAGACATAATTACAGAAACTTTGTATAAAGCTTTTCAGTTGAGGGGCAAACAAACATTTTTTTTTGTATACTTTGACATATTTCTTTTATATAATTGACGTACACATATGTAGACAATACATACCGATAACCGATTATAGAGTAAAGTTTAAAATTCAATAAATTCATGATGCCACTGCAAATGGAAAATTGTTAAATGGTCACTATCACTATATAATACATAATGTACGATTGTGCATGTATCCATTAGATCATTAGAAAATTTCAATATTCATAAAAGGCCATTGAAAATGCTGACACCTCGCATTCAATTTAATATTGACAGTGTGGAAGCAACTATATTGGTAAAATAGAGGCTATCACTAACGACTAAAATATGTATTTCATGTAATGTACAATATATATTATTAAATTCGTATAATTTTGTGCATGATTTTGTGTTAAGGGCTGTTACGAATTTATATTATATACACAAACTCGTTAATTTATGCAGAAGTGTGTGTAGGTTTATCCGACAACCACAACAATTGTGGATGAACGCGAAGTCAACCGTACAAATAGAGTGTTTGTAGACACGAAGGATCAGTCCGTTAAAACAACGTAAACACATACATCTTCTATGCTTTATATATTCTGTAGTGAATAATTGTGTAATGAAAGGCTTTTGTAGTAATTAGCGTGTTTATTATAATAATACCTATTCAAATTAATGTGCAGTTGTAAAACTAAATATTTAGTATACGAAAGCTGTAATAATATATGTGCGTAAGTCGTGTAAACAGATGGTGCGACGTAACACACACATAACCAATTATGTTTTACATTTTGGGTATCTAAGAGCTTTTACGAGATTTATTCAAATATGATTGATTCACAAGAACTAATTTCAATATTTTGTTTGTTTCGGTTAGGACAAAGGAGTAAATAATATTTGATAGTTTCTTTCTTACTTGTTCATTTCTGACGTTCAGCTAATGACTTTTAATAAAATACTAAATGCTCCTATAATACATAATCGAAATTTCAATAAAACTATATATAAAAATATAGTTCCCACTTCATTGCATTAGTTCGATTTTAGACCAGTAGATAGGCTTCACAACATAGAATAATCTAAACTGGTAATTACGTAATTGTCAACCAACATCATGAAATAAGCTCAACATTCATTCCCAGCATCACATTGTTCGCTGCATTATTCATGTAATTTGTTACATTTAATCCTCATACCAATCTCGTCAGTAATATGCCTTTGTTTATCCTTACTCGCAAACACATCTATAATATACACACGAAGATCGCAGATGTTGTGAGCGCGTTACATTACTCTCTATTTTGTCCTTATATCTATTTACCTCAAATTGAATTCTTTATTTAGCATAACTTTCATTATTAAAGCATCTGCGAAGAGCGTATAACCAAAAGAAAAAAGCGACACGTTAAAGTTTTCCAGTTTAAACACACACACACACACACACACATAAAAAACAAAAACACATCCTTGGCACAAGGGCAAACTGGGGGTTTTCTACTTACCCAGAAGCGCAAATATGTAAATGGATGAATCATGTTTAAATTAAAAGTTACGATCGGGGATGAAGTACGTTTATGTATGTGTGTATTTTATATGTATAGGACACTTGATGACGATGACAATGCGACCGACGCCGACGACGCGACGAGAAGTGGTGCGGCGAATTTACTCAGCATTTCTCAAACCCCTTACTATAGGCAAACACCTAACCACGGTAAGTGTAATTTAAAGATGTATGTTAATGTCGTACTCCTTGAATTATGTATGTATTAAAATACATGAATACATCTGTGTTCGTTATTTCAAATTTTGGAACCGTATATTAGTAAAAATACAAGAAAAAACAAGTTGTTCTTTGGATAAATAAAAAAAACTGTATATGTTTACAATGAAGAATACACAAACCTGTAAGAAACGACAAACGTCGCATGGCCGGAAACGGATGATTTCCTGACGTATCGAGTATATCGAGCTGATGAACTTCACCGCGGATCCGATACAATTTCCGGTGAAAGTCTTCGATGGTCGGTGTGTACGACTCCTCGAACTTGCCGCCCAAGAATCGCGATACCAGTGATGTCTTTCCCACGCGCGCCGATCTGAAATGAATCAATAACTTAATTCTGTTTATTTATCCGAGGAAAAATATGTATATGTACTCGTACATCTCTTGTAAAATGTCTTTATAAATGTTTTCGTAAATATTGAATGTTTATTATTTACATAGAATTTTGTCTTCATTTATACGGCTTTGATCAAAAAGAACACACAAATTAGGTCTGGGAATTATATCTTTTGTTTGAGCATACGAACCGAATTAAAATTAATTAGGCCTCACCCAACGAAACTTCCACGAGCACACGTAAACTTAATTTCCGCCATGTCCGCAGCTTTCACTCGTATACCACACTTTACTCCCCAAGTAAATGTGACCGCATTTAGACGATTCTGTCGCTTGATAAATAATACATTACATTAGCCATATAATCCGGATTTGTGCTTTCGAACATTTGACAGTTTGCTGTGAAACGTTTTGTTTGCTCCATAAATAAGAAAAACGTGTTGCATTCTTCTACAAAATCTATATAATGACATTATCATTTCGTCTTATCAGTCACGATCGCTTTTCGCTTTGTGGAATGGTGAGTGCTTGCCACATGAATAACAAATCGCTCACCCGGACAAAATAATTTTATTGATTTGATTTCAGAAAATACAACACGTCTGTTTTATAAATATTTGAGTGCTCGATCCGTGGCATATACTCGTATATTATATTGTGAGGTTTTTTTTTTATCATTTTTTCCTCATTTGCCGCGTGCCATCATGCTTATATAAATGGTACTATCGCCAATATCGATAAACAGATGAGATTTTCCTTACGGATATTGCGCGCACATGTTTTTTTACTTCACATTATATAAGTATATTGCAAAATGTCGACTTTGTACTTGTTTGTATATAACGACAGAATCACGATGCATTATGCAAAGCATGACTTGGTTTGCAAATGCGCTTCGATGTGCCGTTCGTATCACTGCCTGACTACAATACCTTCCTTGTATGTATGTAGCAATAAGTAAATAATATACATACATATACTTTATATTGTGGAGGCTCTTCTACGACTGTCGCATGGGTAATATACCTATTTGGCCTGACACAAGTTCATTAAAACCTGTGGGATGCAGCTGATAAATTGGTATATAGACTCGGGTAAGTCTGTATGCGACACGAGCACCGAGCAGCAGCTGCATTTACGACATTGGTAATTTCAAGGTGGTGATTATGCAAATTAGATAACGTTGGGTACTTGTAGTTTTGGCAATGTCTTCATTTGGATGTAGGTACATACATATTTATATGTAATTATTGCTTGTGGGAATGCAGAAATCGATCGGATGAAGTATCTTAGCATTAAAGTAATTGTATTAATCAAGTAAATCAAATTAAATGTTTGAAGAAGAGAACTAGTTATTTTCTACCAACGTTTTTTTCGATTGTAGCACTTTCAATCAGTGGTACATCTTGCTATTAATAGTATATTTTTGAAATTGGCACGTGGCATTTTACCAGCAGGCAGCCTTGCGCTTAGCGAGATTCATGAAAAGCTTTGGATGATTCTGGCTTTGTTTGGATTTCCCTAAAAGCTTATTGCCTTAGCTAGGCTAATGCTAACAGATGTTCGGTCCTTAGTAAGAAATAGTTTGTATAGAAAATAGATAGATAGAACAGCAAAAAAATGTATACCTTTAAACTAGTAAAGAGGCCGATAATGCGCATGTTAGATTTTGTGTTTTTTTCTTTTTTTTATTATTTTTGCTATATATATATATATATATATATATATATATATTTTTATATTATACTAGCAGTTACACAGAACAATTATTTAATGGCGTTTATATGAGCCTGAAAATGTGTATTTACGAATAATACTAAAAATACAGAATCGTCCACTCTTCTCCTCTTCAGTTGCGATTACATAGCAACACATATATTATTAAAATACAAGACAAGGAAGGGAGACAGTAAAAAGCACAAGAGCCCACTGGACCTATGAGAAGAGACAATTTAACATCCAATATAAAATAGAAGACATATGTTTCAATGTTGTTATGTCAAAATATTATAATAAATCTTGAATACAAAAAATTATTGACAACATCATTTCTGCATAATACCGAAAATATGACACATAAGAAAGTTCACATATTTAATACTTTCCTCTGACTTTTGTTATTCAAAAGAAAAATGATATATTGCTAAAAATATACATAATTAATATATGTATATATTAATGAATCTCGCTACCAAAATCATCTCAGAAGTTTCTCTTTTAGTGTGCAAATAATTTAATTTGAAAAATCTATCTACAAAGAAAAGCTTCTTATTTTACGCGAAGATATATAATAAGTATATACTTATACATGTTACAAGGAATGTACTGTCTTCCATGCTATAAGAGACTTGCGACACAAAATCTTATATGCTGCAGGAACACTATTTCTTTTGAAGTAATATAATATTATGTATTATGTATATAAAAGCAGTTACTTTATTATATGGTATAACGCATCTATACAATATACTCAAATCGTATTAGATTTAAGCTTGGTTATGGATTATATAATAAAATGTCTATGGCTATGTATTACATATTGTAGATTGTGCTTTTGACATTGACCTAGACACATAGATATAATAAAAAAACCTTTTGTAATTTTCTACTTAACCTCAACACTTATAAAACACAAAATGAGACGTGTTGTGTATGAAATTACTAAAAGATTCTCTTTTTGGAAAAAATGTCCTGATGAAATGATTAAAATCGTAAATATAATCAAGTTAAATTACTTGTGCCACGCGCGCATCGTTGGTCGCGTATACATAATTCCGTGCTGATGCATTTCCATGGAAAGTCACACAGTTATACAAACAATTATAAATGGTATAGGTATGCGTCGGAAAGTTTTCGAAACTTGAAAAACAAATTAGTTCTTGCGGCAAAAGTTGTGACTTGCAGGAGACCTCAAAGAGATGCAATTGTGCGTATACATAGTATTAAAATAATGTCAAGAACTCTGGAAAATCAGTGTTGTTTGTGAGAAGTAAGTTCGAGTTTTAGGTTATTTTCATAACAAGTAAAATAAATAATAATATGCATTTAGTAGTAGTTATACTCACCCCAACATCACCAAACGATAGCAGTTCTTGGCCGGTGGTAAACTGTCGTCACCACAAGAGCCAGAACTACCAGGACTAGGACCGGGTCCCTGGAAAATTTCTGTTGACGGACTGCGTGCTCGTTCGACTGGTGCACTGCTGCCTTTCGAACAAAACCATGTGCTGCACCGATTCATACGACTTGTGCACTCCATCGTAAATGAACTAATCTTACCACCCACGTCGACTAAATGCTTTCGTGTCTTTCCGCATAACGAGTCCGGTTCTGGTTCTTCGTCGGCCGACTCATCAAAACTACTTGTATCTTCAAACGTTTCCTCATGGTCCGGTGAGGGTTCTTTAATTTGAACCGGTATTTCGGCTGTGTGGATTCGCTTCTTGCTCGAAATTGAGTGGAATGCGCCAAAAATACAATCTGATTCACTATTTTAAATGAATAAATCGAATTACATAAGTTTAATTAGTTTCTCTGGGGCTTCGGAAAAATATTACTATGAATATATATATATAAATGTTTGGATAATCCCTTTTGCCAGACGCATAAAATCAATTTCGAAATTATTTGTTTACACGGTATGTTTTCAATCAATCGTCGTTTGCAGCATTAATATCAGATATTCATCATTATTTTCCAGTCTAGCGTTCAATGCTGTCAGACGCAATTCCGCTCCATAAACATATTATACATAATATATACATATACTATACATATATATTTTATGTTTTGTTAATATTTATTATCCTTTGCCAGAACGTATCGGAGCGCTCGGATGTTGATGGCGCGTTAGTTGTTCCGATGATGTGTGAAATTGGGTTTGCCTGCAAAAAAAAAAACACGAGGCTGTTAAATGGAATTAAATTAATTTAAAAAAATTGGTTTTGAGGACATAAAGTTTTTAAATCATATGTACTTTGCCTTGTATATATAATTAACTACTTTGTGATCTCCCGGATAATGGATAATTAAGTCTTCACCAATGGACACACCGGGTTCAGCTATAAAGCACAGACAACTGAATCCTAACCACCACAGAATGTATCTATACTTGCTAAGAAGCTAGAGCATAAACACCCTTAACAAATGCATAAATTATCCTATTATTTCATTATTCAAGCTTACGCGAGTCAAGTTTCTCAAGAATTGCCTGTTATTGGTATTCTCTCGTACCCACTTAAAATTTTACACGCTAAAACATAGTATCATAATATAGTTAATTGTCGCGTGTGCGCGCACGAGCGTCTACAACCAAATTAGGGAAGCTTTATACGTATAAAAATTCTCGCACCCGCAACACTTGTTTGGTGTGTAGTAGCGTTTCTCCCATGCACCATTTCCATACGCGAACAATCAATAAAATTCGGTGGGAAATGTAAAATAGGCAAGCATTTTACGTATACACAGAAAAACGAAGAAAAAAAATCGTGTGGCATAGGGCTGTTAGCGAGTGTATTTGAATAATGTATATACTCAACCTAGATATATTTGTGAATGTTTGTATTTTGGATTTATGCTCACAGCACCATAACTTTGAAGGAAACAAAGTGTGGCAATAAATTTGGAGCGCGTGCACGCACGTCGCGTCGTTTGCTTCAGAGAATAGATGAAAAATTCATTCAGCGGAGACGAAGTCGAAAACGTCGCAGCATAAGATGGACGTGTCGATGACGTTGTCATATTAAATGATATTGCGTATATTTTAAATCGTATTACATTCTCGTACGCAGTTTACGAGGTGTGCGTTTTAGTAGCACTTGAAGAAATTACTTCGTGAAATGTCTCCGGATTGTGAGTTTGATAGTTTTATCGATTTGATGTGGATTAGCGTGGGCATTTATGAAATAATGCGTAGGAGACGTGAAATAAAATAAATTATTTTATTAGTTGTCCTTTTATTGGATATGATAATTATGTTCAAGTTATAATAATAATATAGGTCTTTAAATGTTTTTTTTTATTATAATTATATAATTATATAAATTAATTCAAAGAATATTTAACATATAATTAATCATATTACTGGAACATATAAAATATTTTTTTAGCTTAAATGACCGCGTATTCATATAAACAATAAAGCAATGCATTTTTTTTAAATATAAATATAAATAAATGCCCGTTGTATTATAAAATGAATTGTATTTCAGATTAAAAAATATACCTCAACAGAAGATTATCCTTAGCTTAACTTATTTAATACTCACCTCCATGCTCTTTATTAGATCGCAGATGTATTTAGATTCATATAGTTTATATATATATATATATACCTATAATATGTATGTACATTTATATTATATATACTATGAACTATTTAATACGTACCGAAGAGTTGTAGTTTAAACTTTACTTGCTGATTTTTAAAGGTACACGTTGCAAAACTTTAGCTTTGATAAACTTTATCGAAGTAAAGGTTTATATTACTTTTGCTTTATGCAAACTTTATGCTGAGATTATTTTTTTTATGAAACACTGAAATTAAGAATAAAATGTAACCATCTGATCGCACTTCACACATGGTTAATGTCTTGTGTGTCTATTACAGGTGTTAATAGCATGAGTTTGCTTTTATACTAAACCCTTTCTCTAGTCAGCAGTAAATTTAATTCGATTTGTGCCTGTCGATCAATACGTTCAAATGTCAACAGCAGTAAATTTATTGTAGAAAGAGTGAGGCGTCGTGCCAAGCATTTTCCAATTTCACACAGTACTTTTACAGCGCTCTGCCGCTCTGGTCGATTAGTGAATTGTATACGATGTAGATTGCGAATTCCAATTAGGGACTGATTGACATTTTTATATATTAATAGTCTTGAAAGTATAAATTTTGAAATAATGTTCTCAAACAAAAAAAAAACTCATATAAGAACGACTAACTGTAAAATACGATAAAAGTTCGTTGTCTTAATTAGTCTTTCGCATTTGATAACTTCACTTAGCAAGCAAAGCGGTGAGATGCATCGAAAAACCGCACGTCATTCAAACACTAGCAGATAAACTTTTTTCCCACGAACACACACAACGAGAACGTCAACGTCACTGAGTTTTCTCAATTATTCGCGCATTGTGTATACTTGTGGGTTTATTGCATCAGTTTTTTTCTCTCTTAAATTGCTTCTATTATACTTTAAGTACACACTAACAAGGCTTGGCGTCCTCTAAGCATCTATGTATCTGTTCTGTTATATGACGTATAATTTATATGGAAGTTCGTCCTGTTTATATATGAATTTGTGTGTGCATCCGCTTACGTCTTGCATCAAACTGTCATTAAGTAAAGTACCTTCATCATCTATACACAATTACAAATATATAGAACTACCATATATGTATATTATATTATAGTAGTCTGCGAGTGTTTATAAACAAGTGCTCGTAAACACAATCTTAGTGCAGACGATTTCAGTGAACTTCTTTAAGTATGCGCGCGAAGAACTGTGTTTGTTGGCGTGTGTACAATTTCTTACAGCACTAACGATATTGCATTTTGTCATTTAATAGCGCTCGTTTAATTACCGAGAAAGTCGTTCACGAACTCTACAGGAAAGCGTCATTGTGCGCACGCCCTGAATGCGTTGTAAACATACAATAAAGAAACTTTGGTTTTGTAAAGTCATAATAGATGTAGAATACTCGTACAATATGGATTTTTTTCCGTTATTGTTATGCATTGTGGAAAGTATGTCATTTGATATAATATGAACATATTTTTTTATCAAAATTTAAACTGTACTTTTCTGTTTTGTTTAGGTAAAATAAAAAATTTTCTCCATTAGGTTTATATTTATATTAGTAAAGCATTTTATTTTAAAATCCCTTAGAGACTAAGAGTACAAAGCTCCCCTATATTTGATTTAATTTAATGTATCTGAACATACTGTAAATTTACATTATTTTTTAAAGATTTTAAGATGCATCGCGAACTTGAGAGTATGTTTAATTAAATGTAAGAATTTATATTTTCTGCTTATACATTAAAATAACCACCCCAGTTTTGACCAGCAAATTAAATAACAAAACTCGAATCATTTGGAAATTTCCGTAGCATATTCACTGATGTACTGCAGGCCTAAAAAAAAAGTTTTTTAAGTACATTTTAGACACAGCTCATCTATATGTTAGTTTATATTCCTGGCATCCAATGTGGCACACAATGCAGTATTGAAACACGGCACCACTAATATTTCGCACGCAATTATGCTAATCGGACAACTATCTGAAGAGGCAGCTGAGGCTCTTAATAAGCAATTTCATACGTATAGGCTAAACTTTGCGAAGAAATTCACGTGAGTGGTTTGCAAACTAGACGTGCTTAATATACTTTTGCTAAGATCTGAGTAACTTTTGACCATTCTACTTCACAAGCCACAAAGAAACAACACTATTTTCTAACGATTCGATTAAACAGATGAAGAAATAGTCTGATTAAAAAAATACAGAGCAATTTATTTTATTTACGTACAATTATAATTGTTTTAGATTTTGTTGTTTCTTAAGCCAATGAGAAGTAAAATAATGTAGGTGAAGTTTTATAGTCAACAAAATTTAAATTTAAATCATTTTTTTTCTGATTTTCCCTTCCTTCAAGCTTAATGTTAGTCAAATAAAAAAAAAAATGGGTAACCTTAAGTGCTATTATAATCTTACCGCTAGTGACATTGTTTGATAGAAGTAACATTTTTAAACTTTATAAACAAAGTTACTCAAAGCAGAATAGCTTTTATAGGCCATGTAGAAGAATTAAGAAATATATGTGTCTGATAAATGACTGCGTTCTGCGTTGTATTGGAATACAAACGAAATTTGAGGAAAATAAATAAATCAATAGATTCGTTTATCTTACAGCCATTTGTCATATACGAATACATGCATATTGATTACCTATATGTAAAGCTGTTACGATATAGCTTAAATCTTTACAAGGCCGTCCTAACTTATGTTGTATTTTATACACCTAATATTTATATGTATTAGGTTTTATATCTTACATAACTCAAGTGGTTACGAATTCACCGAAATATGTATTTTTGGACAATAAAATTATGTTTATGGAGGTACCGCATTGACCCAAATTCTTAGCATAACTCAAACGAATAATATAAATTTAAAAAGAATCTGCACACATATACACAAATAAACAATATAAAATATATTATATAAATTTATATACAAATAAGTAGGTGTTGTATGAAAGTGTTTTTATATGCGTAGAGCATATATACTCGTATTATACATTTAATATGACTGTGCATCCCCATGGGATTTAGGTTTAAAAAAGCTTGAGTGCTTCGCCACACCATCTACATACATATATACATCAACACTAGTCTCTGTATGTTTGTGTATGTGTGAATGTGCCAATGGACCCAAAACCATTTTCCATTTTTATATTGTAGGGCACACTCTGGCCGGACGCTTTTCATACAGAATGCTTACTGTTGGGGATATCATGCTGTGAGCGTCGATCAACTGACGAGAAACTGGAAGTGAATGGACAATGACTCTGGCAAAATTGAAATAAAGTTTACTATATGTATCGATATATAAACATCAAATACATATACAATACAATAGAGTGCACCCAAAGGCGCGTAAAGTAATTTTAAATTTGATTAGGGGTTATGCTTCTATTTTAGCACAAGCAAACGTATGAATAAACAATGAGTTTTTCACTCCTTTCCTTAGAAAAAATATATAAGAGCATTTACTTTTTAATAGTATAGTATAAATCATATTACCTTAAAAAACTGTTTTGAGAAATAAAGGTTGCGAAATCACAGAATTATGTTTATTGTCAGATTTCAAGAAAATGTACAACGAGTTCTCTTAAAGGTGTCTACATCGTCGCTTTCAATTCACTTGACGCCGGCCGCAAAAGGGATATTTTATTATGAATGTATGTTTGTAAAGAGCTTTTCGCCACAAGAAACGTATAGAGAATGTCTGTCCTAAAAGCTATATACAGTTGTTCGCTAGCCAGTAATGTCTTAACGCATATAAAGTGCTTCACAAATTGCACCTTTGCTTTCACGTCGGAAACCTGTTGATAACACATAATATACTCAATGTAAACGTCTTGTACTTTAGTTATACTATTATAGTGCAAACAAGAAAATACCAATGCCTTTGGCTGTACGAATTCGTCTAGTGTCGAGACATTGTACGACACCCCTGGACTCTATACCTGTATTATATTTATATCCACAAACTATATACCGCACATCGCACATAGACTCCGGCAGCTTGTTTATTAACAATCTAAACTTACCTTTGCGATTCATCCATGTGTTCACTGTTTATGGCTAAAAAGAGCATGTGTGAGGTTACAAGTAAAACGAAAACGTTTTCCTTGCTGTGGAAATGTTTTCCTTTTGTTTGTTTCAGATGTCTGCACGTGCAACGTTCTTCACAGCGCTTATTTATTATTAGTTATATATAACATATATCTGTATTCTATATATATGTTATAACAATATACGGCGTTTTCAGGAATTTATAATATACAAATAGAGTGCATGCCTGCACAATTCTTTGGGAAATACATGAAAAGCACAGATAAAAATAGCGTTGCGTGTAGTTGAATGTTAACATTTTTCTTATTACAATTTCGAGAAAGAAATTGAAAATTTAAATGATAAATTTAATAGACCAAACTTATACTAAAATAGTATTAAAAGTGTATCATTTCGAAATAGAAATGATTTGATTTTATAATTGCAAAATTGTAATTTGTGTCAACTTCAGAGTTTTTTCAGTAGAACTACATAAACTCTTACGTAGAGACGCGTAGAGCAGTGTATAAATCCCGTAGTGCTCGATACTTTGAGGTGCACCGTATCGTCAAGATCAGGTCAGTAGGCTGGCTGATGTTGCAGCAAGAACAATCAACCAAGCCCATTAGACTCCAACGACAATGCGGTCCTTTTCTACGGTTGCGAGACGTGGAATGTGACCTCTGCTCTGACCGGGAAACTGCAAATTGTTGTCAACCACTGCTTGAGGCGGATCTTGTGCATCAGATGGCCGGATATAGTCTCTAATATTGAATTGTGGAGACGCTGCCTGCAGAAGCTTGTTTTTGGTGAGAATTCATTTTATGCAGTAGAACTCATAAAAATATATACTCTCTAAAATATTTGAAAGCTTTTTCGTTGTTTATACAAAACCTAAATCTATTGCTTATGTATATTATTTTTTTATTTAAATACACCTACATTTATATACTCGTATTACATGCAATTATAACAAATTTGAATTTATATTTGTATATACACAGTCTAACCAACAGCAAAATCAATAACGACCTTTATGTCTATAAGTATGTATACTTGCATTTATTCAAATACTTGTGTCGACGAATAGCAAAGCTTTTTTTGGATTATAATGCTCATTGTATACACCATCACAATCTTGCTGTTATGCAGTCTATGCTAAACTAACTTGGTACACAACTAAATCATCTGTAATCCTCCCCCTACCGGGTTATCGAATTCTGCGAGTTGGCTGTTCGATGCATCATGCAAAATTACATAATATTATTCAGGTGAGCTGGGATTTACGTAAGAGTACTAACAAATTGCTGAATTAAATATTTATTGGAAATAGTTTTAAATGTTATTGAATTTGATAAAACATCATATAAAGAGATATAATAACGTGAATAATATTATTATAATGTTATATATAATCTATAATTGCCATATATGTAATGTACCACTTTTGAAAGATAGAAAATATACATGATGATTTTATGTTTGTGCAACTTCTACAAACTCCTATTGCTTCTAAAAATAAAATTTAAATTTTTAACATTCAAACGAATATGCAACAGAGAATTGAATATTACTTAAAATACTTTGAGATATAGTGTGTTTAATAAGTTTTGTCATTTAATTATAAATGCGGTCAAACGTTCGAATGATCTTTCACTTTTATACCCCAGATTTAAGTATAATATCGAAGAACAAATTCTCATGTGAAAAGTGAGAACTTACTATAATAGAATAAACGTTTTCCACAAACAATTTGATATGAGCAAATAAAAGTGGAAAGCTTGCCGAGACGCGAATGGCGCGCCTGATGCCGACGGCCGGCTCTTATACACGCATACGCTTCGCCAGCCGTAAAGTTAGGAGTCAAGTCACGCGTCAAAGCATATAGAACTTGCTCCTCTACAGCAACGATCCAAAACGCTAACTATAAATAGCCATTTTACGTTTTCATTATCCTTAGAAACATCCTTTTGTCCTGTTTACTGTTCCATACAAGCATATACGGAAAAAGGAACACCATTCAACTGCTGTGTATTATACTATAAAAATGTTATACGTTTTGTGCACCGATAAAAACATACATAAAGCATATGACAACACGCCGCACACATTAAAAACACACACATATATACACAAGCATTTGTTTAACTCGAGACACGGAGCTTTTGTGTCGCTCGCATAACTCTGGAAAGCATCGATTTTATGCTGTGAAATGAATGCGTTTTGTTTATGATCACTCGTTTATGTTGTACGTTTTTATTTGTATGCTCTATATATACATAGTATATGTATATGTATAATATTTATTATAAATTATACTTCAATAGCATTTTTTCCTGTGTGGCGTGTGGAATGTGTGATTGGTACTCTTGAGAACACTTTCGATCGTGCCAACGGTCGCCCTAGTGCCATAGCACTCTTTCCCCAAAAGCAAAGCGTGCATATGTATATATATTATGCCGAAAGCGCATAATTATTATTTACACTGTTTGTGTGAGTGTGTACATAAAGTGTGTATTTCCGACCGCGCACGCACACATTGACATTTAAACGAAAGGGCGCCTTTTCTATGATACACAGAGCGAGTGTGTTGTTGTATTGCTATATAGCAGCGGCAACGGGACAAAGGAATGCTTTCGCTAGGGCGAGTTGAACGAAGCTTGAAGTCTAAAATGCCCGCTATGTAAATATTTGTGAAAGCTCTAGAAAATAAATGTTCCGTAAGAGTATGTTGGTTTTATAGGTGCACAAGCAAGGATAAACATTAGACGCTGTGCTTTTCTGGCTCATGTATACAAACAAACACCAACACTTTGACATGACAGAGTGCACGTGATGTGATTTTCTATTAGATAGATAGATATATACTCGCCATTTTAATCAACAGCGCTTTATGCCAGAAATTTAGTTATAGTTGTATATTGTTATTGTGTGGTTACCGTTTTTCGATAGCTGAAATTTTCCTAGGGGTGTACTGCCGCAAAAGTGCTGACTCAACGTTGACACTGTGTTTTAAAGATCACGAACACGAAAACTCACACACGTACATTTAAACACACACACACACAGTTAAAGAAATATTTCTGGACTATAGCATTTTACAATAATTCATAGAAAAAAAATCGAGATTCAAACGCGTAAATGTTGCCTACTTGCGAGGACGTTTCAACACCAACTACGTGACCTCTTCGCCAGTGACTCGAAAATCGCAATCCACGCTCCGTGCTGCAAAAGAGAGTGAGAGTATAAATATACGGCGAAGAGAGCAATGGAAAATACTCTCAGAATTAAATAAGGGGTGTCTATGGGTGGCACATGGAATACACAATCGGCGAAACGGCACAGTTTGATATCTAATGACCGCTGGAAATATTACACACTTAACGGACAATTTTGATTGTACATTTACTGTTATGAGGCTCATTGTCGGCAACAGTTTGATGGGCTTTTCTGTATATAACAATATAAAATAGAATGTACTGTATATAATGTATAATATAACAATATAAAATATAATGTACATATATGATTTATAATTTTTATTTCTATAAGTATTGTTATATACACACGATATACTCGTGTTTATAAGTTGTCATAGGATGTTACTGTGTATATACAATTAATCATTTTCATTGATATGGTCAGCTTAACGAGAACTCCGATAAAGTCAAATTAGTAGATATTCTATCGAATAAAGACAACATTGATATTTATTATATAGTACAAATGAGCGGTCATGTCGACTGCCATACTATAGACTTTATGTAATAAATCCTGTCCATCTGTGGCCCTATTCTACTAAATTCGCCGCTGAGCGACCCTGTATAACTCTTTCATTTTTCCAAGATTTGAAATTAGATTATGTGCTTGAAACGATTATATATGTTATTACATTAAAAGCTTTAAGTGTATTTAAAATACGTGTTAGTAAAATAAAAAAAAAAAAAAAAAAACAGAAAAAAACCTCACTGAGTATTTTTAAAAATTAGTAGAAAAAGCCTGTTTGTCTCAAATCCACGCATGTGCGAGGTTCAATGAATCTCTTGAGCTTAAAGCTTACACCGTCCTTATTTGTAAGCAGGTCTGCAGTATTGTGCTGCACTTAAATTTTCGAATGCGCTTTTGCTTTAATCTCAAATGCAAAAGTGCATATAAAATAATAAGATATATACGACAGATTACAGTAGTTATAAGTTGTTATAGAGAAACTAAATAAAATATATTTATTACGAAATATCAAGTCTATAAAAAAATGTTTACTAAAATCAAGTCTCTGAATATAATATGTTAAAATGTATATGATATTGAATACTTTTATAAAAGTACGAACAAATGTTCGCACGAATTCACTTGATCCAGCTTTAAGCATGAATTTGTATATTTTTATATTCATATGTATGTCGCTCATAATAATACGAGAGTATACACGTGTTACAAATAAAACATATAAAAACATGTGTAATACATTTGTATATAATAATAATAAATACAATAAAATGTACTTTCCAGTTTGCAAGATACTGTTATTTGTATTTTCTGCTCAAATGTATGAGTGAGCAATTGCATGTACTTCTGAATTTCTATGGCGACAAATATATACAAATGTTTCAATACATTTTTGAAGCATGTTCTCTGGAAGTTTTGAATAAAATAACTTGCAATTGAAAAGATGGACGATATAATTGTATGTATCTAATATAAAGGGTTTTTCAATAGGTGCGCTTCAACTTTTTTTTTTAATAAAACACAAACGGTTTGACTTTTCAACTAAC